>APFE031478092.1:0-22289 GCA_000404065.3 Pinus taeda | reverse complement strand
AAGGTGAGGATTATGTAAATATCCTTTTATTAATAAAAGGATATGAGGAAATTTAATGAATTGAAGGATTTTAGGGATAAAAACCTATCCTTTAGGGATGTTGAGAGATTTAGGGGTTGTTGAGGATTTTAAGAGATTGAGCATTTAATTTAATGATTTTTAAATAGGAAGGGATTTGGAGAGAGTAAGTGTGAGGAGTGAGTGTGGGAAGTTCTCCTTGGGAGCCTTCAGGCATTTGTAAAAGGGCCATAGATCTACATATCTGGCCATGAAGAAACTCTGTGTAAATGTTTGTTTAATGTGAATATGTTTATGTGGAATTCTATTTGTATGGATATAATTTGCATAAAGGGATAATGGCCTTATTTTCCCATGTGCTCTCTGCTGTGGAATAATGATGTTTCTTTTTCATTTGATATATAAACAGGGTAGGTTTTATATGGAACACATATACGCTGTTATATAATGTTGAAACCGCACATATATACAGTTATAAATTGTTGAATGGCACGGTGATGATGGTTTTCTTTTCTGTTGATGTATAGACAGGTCTGAGATTGTATATTCACCGGCGGACTGTAATGAGGTCGTATATATTTATATTCATCAGTGTTAGTGCAGGTGATTCCGTGAGGAGATGTATATGGTAATACATATCTCTTTATTCTGTTGTGCGAACAAATTGCAGAATTCTTTTAATAATTCCGGAGGCGGTTGTTGGTCGTTTGTACGCTTTTAAAGTTAAATCTTAAGGATCATATCTGCGTATTGTATTGTATGAGGTTGCTGTGGCGAGTCTCGGAGCTTGGGAGCGAAACAATGGAATTCAAAATCGTATGTGTTAGAGAACTGTCATACGGAACTGGTAAAGTCTTTGAAGGCATATTCAATTTTTATCTGGTCGATAATATGTGCGATATATCTGCGTTATATCTGTGAGTCTTTGTGTAGAGTAAAGCGGCAGGGCATGGCTCTTAGAGGAATTCGTAGCGTAAGAAAGTGAGTGTGAACGTAGCTGGTTGATGGATATAATTTACTATGAAATGCTGAGTCATAGCCTACGATTTATATATATATCAGAGCCTTGTCTATGGTAAATTCGAATTTCTAATTTCAACTTCTAAGAGTTAGCATGAAGAGCGCTGGTATTTTGTTCAAAGGGAAAGGCTTTGTTGTTTTAAAATCAGTTTAGATATAAAAGAATTTGAGTAGAAAATTGGATGTATAGCGGTGCATGCTTTATAGATCCTGGAAGAGCGGCCTGGAGTGGCTGGGCTGCATCATTTGTTGGGAAGTCGAACTGTGGAGAAAAGCCAAGGAGCGCTTGCGTTACTGTTAATGTTAATTGCGAGGAGACTGCGTTGGGTCTACGCGTTAAATTGTCTTGATGCGAGACTGAGGTAATGGACATACATTAAAAAATGTATTAGTCTTGGTTAGGGCTATGAATTGGAAGAACCTCCGTTTTTCCTCTTATTTAATGAGCAGTGGAACTGTATTAGTGAAATACCATGAATTTCATTAACCGTGGACTAGAACTGCGTAAAAGAGCTAGCGCGCACCGGGATTAAGTTGCAGTTCCAGTTCATGACTATAAATGCCCGTGGATGCGTATATAACCAGAGCTATTTCAGTTGAAACCCGAGCTCGGGTTCCAATGGGTCACCCTTGCATCTGATGTACTTTAAGAAGGCAAAGAAAGCATGTTAGGTAAAATCCTTCTTCCATGCATTGTTGGTCAGAAATCCTTAGGTTGAGGGGGAGAGATTTAATAAATTTGTCATACACCATCTCCATGAGGATTTTGAGTACGGTTTAGGTGTTTATTTGTTGTATGGATCATGTGGCATGTTCGAATATGCATATTGGAATATATGAATCAGAAATATCATGGTTATCAATATGCCAAGCCAAATATTTTAGATATAGTGAAAATTGAGTTGTAAGGCTTCTCTTGAGGCTTAGAGTAGTTTTCTCTTACAGGGGCATCCAATTTCCTGAATAATCTTAATATATTTGTCATTTTAACAAGATAAATTTCAATATCCTTTTCTTTGTTGTGAGTTGTCTTTTCTGCAGAAAACATTGTATCTCTAACATTGCTTAAAACACAAAAGTTACAGTCTATATCCATGGCAAAAATTGGCTTCTTAAAAACTAAAATAACAGTGAAGAGCTCAGTTGAAAGACGGTAACAATAGCGATCTATGACAGTCTATGGGGATGGAATGTAACATCTAGGGGTCTTTAAATCACTAGCTAAGACATCCTCTACCCCATATTGAGATGATATCTATAATACAGACACTGCTGCTCTGCTACATTCCAGTTTTGATAGCTTATCTGTAATAGTATTGTGCTTGATGGATTCTAACCCGGTCTTTAAATCACTAGCTAGCTGTAGACCACCATCTAAACTAATATTTCTCGGTTCCATAGATCTATTAATCCAAGGAATACTCAACTTTGAACCTCAATAAGTGCTTATATCACTTAATCTAGCCTCCTGAGCAATTGTCATCACTATGGACAAAGCCTTCACTTCTGAGTTGTTTTTTTGTCTTCTGAAGCCAAACTCAAAAGATATCTGATATGAATCTAATACGATTAGGAGGTTTATACACTTTCATCAGGATTATGTTGAGCTACTCCACTAAAGAAGCCACTCGGATTTGTTTCATCTATGTCACCCTTACTTGCCACATTTTGTTTCTTAAGTTTCATGCTGAGTCCATTATTGTCCTGGCACAAAATGCAGTACACTGGGCCCTGCCAGAGCATTTTTTGTAGTTTGTCCTAGGTATTGATTCTATTGAATAGAATGATATTAAAACATCCTTCCATTTTAAGATTCTTTAATCTACTTTCTTACTCTTATATTCTATATTCGATCATTTCTCACAGTTTGTTATTTGTTTTTTATTCCGTCATTATACCCCTATGTTTTGTCGCAATTTTTTCTCCAAATAATTCTATATCTCCAGTTTAACCTTTGATATTGCAAGATCCTAATTTTGTAACTTTTTGAAGATGCATCCTTTTACTGTCCGCTTAATTTGGCTTATTGCTTGTTGAACTGCTATTTCGGATGACCATTGGCTCAGGTGTGTTGTGGTCCATGTGTTACTAAATCCTAAATGAGATGTACTTTAAGAAGGCATAGGATATTCGCCTCGCTAAGGTTGAAATCCTCCTAGAGACATGTTCCTCCCCTCCACCCCGGTGCCCTTTCAAGCAGTCGGTACCAAGTGCAATTCCTGTGTGACTTTTTCGGAATAGAAACTTCTCCTACAATAATATCTTCTGTAGATGCTTCTTTTTGCATGCTTTGCATTTTCTAGTCATTTATGTCCACTGGCTTACTCACTTCTCTGGCTTCTCTACCCGAATCTAGCTAGTCAAATTCTTCTAAATCAAGCCTTACTGGATTGAAGCAAAGAAGAGTGGCACTGGCTCCAGAATCAGCTTACTAGCTTACTCATACGACTCTACACTGCAACTGATGCCCTTGTCTGCACTTGTTAATGGCATGTTCCTACGTTATTAATTTGTAGTTTTGTTGTATTTTTCCTTTCTGTCCGAAGACCAGTATATCTTCCACACTTGATTTTTGAGCTTATGTATTTACAACAATAGGTTGTTATTATGATCCCGAAAATTCTTAAATCTGGATCTTAGAAATGAATTTTTTTATCGCTTAATCAATGTTCAATGGAAAAATCAAGTTTCGATCTCAGTTCTTTCCCTGTAGTCCTAAGATACTGTTTTAAGTCATTTCCTTCTTCTGGCTTTGCTTTTCGTGAAGTACTTCTTTTCGTGCAAAATAGAGACCTACCACAAACATCAACAAAAGCTCAACTATTCCTGTCACAAAATCACTTAAGCTCAGTTTTGTGGGTCCCTCAATGAGCTTAGTAATTTCAGATCCTAAAATTATAGAAAAATAACCCAAAAATAACAAAAAAAGTTAGCAATAAATTAGATCGATGAATTTATACCCAAACCCTTGCGGGGCTATTCGCAGTGGCTTCTCTACCCGAATCTAGCTAGTCAAATTCTTCTAAATCAAGCCTTACTGGATTGAAGCAAAGAAGAGCGGCACTGCCTCTAGAATTAGCTTACTAGCTTATTCATATGGCCCTACACTGCAACTGATGCCCTTGTATTTGCTTGTTAATGACATGTTCCTACGTTATTAATTTGTAGTTTTGTTGTATTTTTCCTTTATGTTCGAAGACCAGTATATCTTCCACACTTGATTTTTGAGCTTATGTATTTACAACAATAGCTTGTTATTCTGATCCCGAAAATGCTTAAATCCGGATCTTAGAAATGAATTTTTTTATCGCTTAATCAATGTTCAATGGAGAAATCAAGTTTCGATCTCAATTCTTTCGGTGCAGTCCTAAGATATTGTTTTAAGTCATTTCCTTCTTTTGGCTTTGCTTTTCATGAAGTACTTCTTTTCCTCCAAAATAGAGACCTACCACAAACATCAACAAAAGCTCAACTATTCCTATCACGAAACCACTTAAGCTCAGTTTTGTGGCTCACTCAATGAGCTTAGTAGTTTCAGATCCTAAAATTATAGAAAAATAACCCAAAAATAACAAAAAAGCTAGCAATAAATTAGGTCGATGAATTTATACCAAACCCTTGCGGGGTTATTCGCAGTTTTGCAACGTTAGCCGAAAATTATGAAAAGAGAAATGAAATTTAATAATATCTTTAAATCCTTAGGAGATCCCATCTGAAACTTCCTTTTTAGCAATCGAAAAATACAAAATTAATCCAAACAATGAAATCATCGAGAATTGGCTTGTCGAATGGAAAAGTCTCTAAGAATTAGACAACTGAACTATGAGTGCTGATAATAAAACAATAATACAAAATTTGTCCAAGAGCTTTCCTCTTGCGTTCTGAACTTCCTAAATATCTTATTTCAAGAAAATAACTTCAAAAATATTTTTGAAAAATGAATCTACTGAATTAGGGGACATTTTCTACCTATTATAAGTTTTGGAGTTTTTGGCTGCAATCTAACAAAACAATTTTCTGTCAAATTGCGATCTTTTGTTGTTTAAAATTGTAATTAATCCCTGCCAAGTTCACGGAAAATTTGACTGAGAAATATGCCTAGAAAAGCTCCAAAAACCTAAAACAGATAGACTATGGCACTGAATTCTATGGTTCTTTTATGCAAGAGGGTTTATAAAAATCAAATAATAACCTGCAAAATTAGCTCTAACTCATAATTGGCAAATTTTCATAAAAATGATTCAATTTCATTGAATTTCACTTTAATTAACATTATTTAACTGAAACTCAAGGATAAATTAGAAATAAATTAATTTAGATAAACACAAATTTGTCCACACATGTGTATTTGTATATGCACATGTACAGGGATGGAATTTGTAAACTGTTTGTAGTTGTACTAGTTGGTTATTTATTTGGTTGTAAGATCGAGCAATCTTCATCATGCCTAATCTTCTTACAGTGCATGAAGTTTGACCTTCATTTCTTCAGCTTGTTAACTGACTCGTCTAGTTGAGGTCGATTATGGGCTTTGACTTCAATGTCAACATCACTGTGTTTGTGCCATTCTAATTATTCTTCTTTTTCTACTTTTTATTGGCTTCGACTACGATTGCTTTGAAGTTGACCTTGCTATCTTTGACAATCATTGAAATGTTTTGACCACAACGATGTTGCTCACATTCGTTATAAGTTATGATTCTCAACAACGAAGATAATGAGTTTTGTGTTAGATGGGATTAAGGGATAGATTTGTTACAATTGATGGCTTTCTAAGTCGAGCCACCTACCCTCGGACCTCAACCACCCCTTAGTAGTGGTTGATATTTAATATGATCTATTCTACTATTTTATAGCAGTGAATGAATGCTCCTTCTTATAATTATATTTGGATTAAGAGAAGATATGGATGATTTGTGATATTGTCTCGTCTTGGATATTATGATTCAATTTTCATATTGATAACTGTAATCTTGGTAATTTTCTCTCTTAACAAAATTTAGTCAGAGGCTGAATGGTGTGCTAATGAATGAGTCTTATATGTTCTGCTATTCCCTCCAATTTACAATCACTGTTGACTTTGTGCGAAGTTGAGTTGGAATAGATGGAATAAAGCAATGCCCTTATATACACTGTTATGAAATGGTTGAATTTATTCCCCTCATTGGTGTTTTGATGCCTTAAATTTATTGGTTTTATCTCGCTTATTAATTTTATGCTGTATTTGACTGCTGAGTCGAACGATATACAATTACAATCACTGGTCCTAACGTACAACAGGTTCTTTTTGGTCTTTGGTAGTGGAATTTTGAACTCTGATATCAAAACCCTCTGAGCAGTTCAGTAGACATTTTCAGTTCCAAAGGTACACATAATGATTCTCTCTTCTATATGCATTTGCATTGTTCAACTTGCTTTGTCACCAGTAATTGCATTGCATGACTAAACATAATATTCTCTGTTCTATATGCATTTGCATTGTTCAACTTGCTTTGTGACCAGTAATTGCATTGCATGACTAAACATAATATTGCATCGAACATTTACTCATCATCATGTATCCTATGTCTGAGGACGACAAATTGCAATTAGTCTTGCAAAAGCATCACTTATGTCGTGTGGACAGTTTCTCATATCTAGTTGGAGACTATTTATTCGATAGTTTAGAACTTTTTCTAAATTTCCGATACACATCAGTAGAGCTAAGAAGAGGAACAATAGAGTATTTTAGATGTTGTCTCGAAAAACAAGATGGAGAAGCAATTTTGTCTTATGAACATGAACTGCATGAAGTGTCACTTCAAGAAATGCATAACATTAGCAATCGTGAAATCTATTTAGACAAAATGGCTAGATCTGCCTCAAACAATATACCCGTAGGATCTATAGGTCTATGGGGAGATATTTTCTGTATCCATTGGCTCTCAAATTGGCTGAAGATTCCAATTAGAGTTTGGTCCAAAACAAATATGAGCACTTATTTGCACTTCAATTCAAGTCTTATGGTAAATACTCTCGACATATTATTCCATGACGAGGATCCTCTGAATGGGCACTTCGAACCTTTGGTTCGTAGGCAGCCTACAATTGGTTGTACCTTCCAACAACAAACCAACGTCTCATATGAAAAAGATGCTGTAATGTTTCATTCAACGCATTCCTCAAAGAAAAATACTGAAGCACAACCTGAAACAAAATGTCAATCTGTTGAAACTAAATTAAGACCATCTTGTCACTTAAACAAGCACAACAAAAGTGTATCTTTGCATGTGCTTAAGGACATTGCTCAGAAGGATTTGAAAAGACAAAAAATAGGAATTGACTATAACAAAATTACAATGAAACAACAAGAAGATGTTAGTCAGACACTGTGATTTCAGTCACTTAGAAACATGTCTACTATGTCGTGTGAACAATTTCGCATATCTAATTGGAGACTGTTTATTCGATAGTTTAGAACTTTTGCTAGATTTTCAATACACATCAGTAGAGCTAAGGAAAGGAACAATAGAGTATTTTAGAGACTGTCTTGAAAAAAAAGATAGAGAGGCAATTTTGTCTTACGAACATGAACTGCATGAAGAGTCACTTAAAGAAATTCATAACATTAGCAACCGGGAAATCTATTTAGACAAAATGGCCAGATCTGCCTCAAACAATATACCCCCAGAATCTAAAGGTTTATGGGGAGATATTTTCTATATCCATTGGCTCTCAAATTGGCTGAAAATTCCAATTAGGGTTTGTTCCAAAACACATATGAGACCTTATTTGCACTTCAATTCGAGTCTTAAAACAAATACTTATGACATATTATTCCACGACGAGGATCCTTTGAATGGGCACTTTGAACCTCTCATTCATAAGCAATCAACAATGCATTCTAGCTTCCAACAAGAAACAAGCAACTCATATGAACAAATGAACTTATGCAGTGAACAAGATAACATGGAAACATGTCTTCTTCCAAGTAAAGAAGATACAAGTGAAATAAAGACATCTTTAGCCAACGCTAGAACATCTTCTCTAGCAACTGCATGAAATACTGAGGAGGTTGCATGAAATACTGAGGAGGTTGTAATGTTTCATTCATCGCATTCTCCAAATAACAACACTGACATACAATCTGAAACAAAATGTCAATTTCATCAAACTAGATTAAAACCATCTTGTCATTTAAACAAGCACAAGAGAGGTTTATCTTTGCATGTTCTTAAGGCATTGCTCGGAAAAATGTGAAAAGGAAAAAAAATAGGCACTCAATATAACAAAATTACAATGAAACAAGAAGTAGTTCTAGAGAACACAAAAGATGCCAGTGGGACACTGAGATTCCGATCACTGAGAAACTTTGAAAAACATATTAGAACCAATGCACAAACAGAAATGGTAACTTCTCGTCCATTAGGCAAACAAACAAAAGTTCTAGAAAACAGAGCAGATGTTAGTGAGACACTGAGATTTCAATCACTTAGAAACTTGAAAAAACATATTACAAACAACGCACAAACAGAAATGATAACTTGTCGTCCATTAGGCAAACAGACAAAAGTTCTATAAAACACAGAACATGTTAGCGAGACACTGAGGTTTCGACCGCTTAGAAACTTGGAAAAACATATTAAGCCCAACCCGTAAACAAAAATTGCAAACTCTTGTCCATTAGGGAAACAGAGGAAACATTTATCTTTGTGTTTGCTTAAAGGCATTATACGGGAAAAATTGAAAACACAGAAGATAAGACTCGCATTCAACACAGCAACAATGAAACAAGAAGTAGTCATAGAACACATGGACTACAATCCATTTGTAACAAGATCAAAGGAGCTTTCAACACAATCAAAGAAATCAAGAAAATCTAGCCTATCGGTTCAGTCAAGATCAACAAAAAAGTTAACAGAATTATCGAAGTTTGATGAAATATATCAAAGACAAATAAGTGACACACCTATTTTCAATTGTTCATCATGTGAAAGAAACTTTTTCAAAAGAGGCATTTTCTTGTTGTAGCAAGGAAATCAAACAAGACAAAATAAGATTAGGAAACTGTCAACTATTTTCGAGGATGTTAAATCTCGTGTTCAAGATGGCTACATTTGTAAACACTGCAAAAAAGCAATTGAACATGGAACAATTGATAAATATGCAGTTCCTGAACAAATAAGAAGAAACAATGGCACTAGAACACTCACACAACTCACTGAACTGGAAGAAAGACTAGTTGCATTAAGATTGTCCTTCTTGCAAATAAAAGAAATGGGCCATCGACATAAGAAGCCGCAACTAGGCTTAACTGGAGGAGTCATCAATGTCCCCACAAATATTTCTAGAATTCAATCTGCATTGCCCCGAACTATTAAAGACACTGACACAATTGTCGTTGTTCTCAAAAAGAGTTTAAGATTCAAAAGTGCATATGCATTTGGTCGAGTTAACATTCACAAAGTGATGAAAGAATTAAAACAATTATGGAAAAGAATGCTTTACAAGCTCGAGAATGATACCGTAGATGACAATTGGAAAGAGGCATTCCTACAAAATCAAGAGGCATATCAAAGTTCAAGTGACATTGATGATAGCGAAGATGATAACCAAGGAAATGATGAACCAACGACAAAAACATTGGTGCATGGATTCATTGATGCACACACTGTCTATGACCTTGTTAATAGAAAAATTAACATTGCACCTGCTACCGGATACATTCCATTAGGAATATTCAGAGATAAGTACTCAGAAGAAATGAGTTTTCCCTCGCTTTTCTATGGAAACAAACGCCCAGTTGAGATCTCCAAAAACTTTACATATCAAAATATCTGTCACTGGGAAGTGCTGCATAAAAACCACGATTTTGCTTATCATCCTACAAACTTGTTTTATAAAGCAACTCGCATTATCATAAATCAAGTCTTGAATACAATGTGGATTAGAATTAGAAAAGGGTAATTGAAAGGTAGAAAACTAGTTGCAAGAGACGTTAAGTCAAAACCAAACCTAGATCGTATTTAAAATTCTGACCTTGGGTACATGGATCTAAAAACAATTCGTACCTCCCCCGACTACCACCAGCAAATACGGAACGAACTCTATGAAATGATTCGACAACTAGGGCCGCCCACTTTCTTTGTTTCCTTTAGCAGTGCCGAGCATCTTTGGGATCCTTTAATGGATGCATTGAGAGACATAAAACAGAATACTAGAAAACCAAAGACAAATGAACTTGATGAAAATGAACCTAGCTCGTTAATAAGAAATGACCCTGTTACTTGTGTACATTACTATAGATCTAGGAGGGACGCACTACATCAATTGATATCTCATGATCACAAGTATTATGGAGAACTCAATGACCACTTCTATGTAACTGAATTCCAAAATTGGGGAAGTGAACATGAACATGGTTTACTTTGGATAAAATCTGCACCAATCTATCATCAAAATGCAATCATTGAAGTCGAACAATTCGTTGACAATTACTTGTCAACTAATTCATTCCTACTTGCAAAGGAACTTAGAGCTCTACAACACCATTGTCACACAAAAAGTTGTAGGAAGCATGCAAAGTCTAATTGCAGATTTAATTTCCCGATACCACCCATGAAAGCAACAAAAATACTTGAGCCTCTTGAATTCGATAGTGATAGAACAAAAACACATGCAAAGCTAATCTTTGAAACAATAAACAACACAAGATAGAATGAAAATGATACATTTGATAGCTTTTTGGCAAACCTTGGACTAGTACACAATGAATACATACATGCCATCCAATGTACACTAAATCGAACAAGACTCTTATTGCAAAGAAAACCAGTTGACACCTGGACAAATAGCTTTGCAAAACACATTCCGGGAATTTGGATTGCAAACACTGATTCCCAGTTTGTACTTGACTCATATGGAACTGCAATGTATTGCAGTTCCTATATGACGAAAGAAGACAGAACACTCACGTGGACATTTAAAAACATACGTGAAGATCATGTGAAAGCAAAATCTGATATCCTAAAGACCATTAGTTCTTTAGGGAAAGCTTTGGTCAACTTGCAACAAATGTCTGCACAACAAGCAGTGCATATTGTGTTATCACTTCCACTAAATTGTAGTTCACGGAAGTGTGTATTCATTAACACATCTCCTGTGGATGATAGTGCATTTTTTCTTAAAAGAAAAAAGGACCTGCAAAAGGAGGCAGATGACTCAGAAGACATAATGTGCCCATCAATTATTGACTACTATGTTCTACGACCTACTGTTATTGAACTTGTATGCTTAGCAGAATTTGCATCTAGTTATACAAAGAAAGGACAAACACACAGAAAATCAAGTAGACCATATTTCATTCGATCTGTTAGATATAGAAAATACAAGGACATTGAAAACCACTGTAGAGAGAAATTAATGTTATACTACCCCTATCAAGTAAGTGAAACTGTAATTAAGCAACATCACACAAGTTGGCAATTTGCATATCTTGCATTCGAAGAAATAGTCAAGCAAAATGAACAAAAGTTCAAATTTGTTACAACAACTACATGGGGTGACATAGATGACACAATGCACAGAGTAGAAACAGAAATTGAACAAATATTCGACATAGATAGTTTGAGATCAAATGAAACAAAAACCACAACTTTTAACAAATCAATAGATGACAAATACGAAAACTATGACTTCCAAAATAACTTGGAACATTTCCAAGATACAAAGAAGCTTGCTCTACGATCTACAAGGCCATATGAAATCTTCAAACAACCACATGTACTTGAAGACGTAGAGTACCATGAATTAACGCATCAATTAAACACATAACAAGAAAGCATAGTGACTGATGTTATAACAAGAAAATTGTAGAGACCAGACGAACTAATCTATTTGCTATTAACAGGAGGTGTAGGAACAGGAAAGACACACACAGCTAAGGCAATTTTCCAATCCTTAGTACGCATACACAATGTGGCATTGCCTTATAACCCATCACAACTAATAGGAATAATCACTGCACACACGGGAAAAGCTGCCTTTAATGCTGGTGGTGTGACATTGCATTCTGCATTCTATTTGCCGTTTAACAAAGCAGATTGCCCGTCGCTAAACAATGAAAAATTAGATACATTATCGAAGCATTTCCAACAATTGCGTGTACTCATAGATGAGGCATCGCTTGTTGGTGCAACAACACTATATCAAATTGACAAGTGACTCCGCCAAATCTTACACGCACCAACTTCATACTTTGCTAATGTTGACATCATATTCTCTGGTGATCTTTACCAGGCGAACCCAGTCAGAGATTATCTAATCTTTGAAAACCCAAAAATCCACAAAAACACAATTCCATATGACTTTTGGCCAGAGAAAATAAAATGTTATCAATTGCACACAACAATGCGGCAAAAAGACCCATTGTTCATCGATGTACTAAATAGGATGAGATTAAACACGCAAACAGATCAAGATATTGCTTATGTAAACAATAACTGTTACAGGATGGCACCTTTAAGCCCAATTTTCCCATACATTTTCTATCGAAACAAAGATGTCCATAATCACAATGAAAAAATGCTTTCTCTAACAGAGGGAGAACAAATAACGCTACTTGCAATTGATAACTACGAGACTCCTGGATCGAGCTATTTTGCTTTTGATAAAGCAATCTCATTGCCATCAACAATCACAGTAAACAAAACATGTTAGTTGAACTATATGCAGGAAATTACAATACAAGTGATGGATTGGTTAATGGTGCTGAAGGGATTTTAAAATCCTATTCATCTAATAACAACAGACCTGACATTGTCTAGATAGAATTCTCAGACACAGAAATTGGAAAGCAACAAAGAAACAAATTTAAACAACTATACGACATAAATATATTGCCAAATTGGACACCAATCCTGCAAATTGCAAAATCGCTAGCAATGTCTCATAGCAAATTACAAATTACAATTCGGAAACAATTTCCAATCCAATTAGCCTGTGCACGAACAATACACCAAACACAAGGGTTGACATTAGATCAACTTGCATTTGACCCAACTGGTGTCACAAAACATGGTCTAGTCTACACTGCATTATCACGTGTTAGAACTATCGAGTCACTATACTTGATTAACAAACTTACACAACAAAACTTCCATATCAAAAACAAGATAATCAATGAAATCGCATGGCTAGAAACAATTGATGCATGGAAACTAGAATTCGCAAAGAAGAAATCTGAGAACAAGGATCTTTTGTCAATTGCAAGTCTAAACACACGTAGTCTAGGTGCACACTTTAGTGACGTGATTCACCCCAATGACTTAATGGACAATATGATCCTTTGTTTTCAAGAAACTCATCTGTACATTCCGCCAGTAGACAAAGAATTCTTATCATTCAATTTCGCCATTGCACATTCGACACATGGAATTCTTACTTGCATAAACAAGAAAATACCTATTAAGGCAATAAAGACATTTTGCAAAAACAAAATAGAGCTTACTCTAATTGACATGTACTTTCAACAGCCGATTTGCTTAATGAACATTTATGCAACACCATTTGAAAAAGTATCCACGATAATGCAAATAATAAAGGAAGCAAAATCGCAAACTACATATATTGATTGTGTTTTTTTAGTTATTGGTGATCTCAACATTGGCATCAAACAACCAACAGCTCGTAGCAAAAAATTCGTACAATTTATGGAAATGGAAAACTTATAAGAAATAACAAGCAAACTATCTCCGCAATGGAAAACAATAATAGACCATATCTGGACAACTTTGCCTATAAAACAGTGTGAAATAAATGTAACATGGGAATATTGGTCTAATCATGGCATACTCTATGCGCTACTACAGCTCTAATGATCCTTTCCTCTGCAATCTGTTAAACATGCCATAAAAGAAAACCTATGTTTTCCACTTTTTTGCACTTTTGGCCTTCTCATTGCAATATCAATGTAGCATTGGTATACAAGTTTATGTATAATTTGCTATATTTCCCACTTTTTGCACTCTTGGTTTACCCACAGCAAATGTTTTTGCACTTTTGGCTTTCTCACGACAAAATCAATCTAGCATTGGTATACAAGTTTCTCACTGCAAAATCAATGTACCACTCATACACAAGTTTCTCTACAATTTGTTAAACTTCATATCCAACTGAAAGTCTATGTCTTGCAGCTACCTTGAAACACTCTGCGCAAACTAATCAAGGTAACAACATGGAGAATAGTATTATGCACAGATCTAGAATTACATCGAACACATTTTTCTTATAAACCTAATAGCTTGTACTCATATGTGTACAGGTAACTACCATGAAAAGAAAACACGAAGAAACTACTGCTCCAGGGACTGCTCCAGAATATTGTGCTCTACCAGAAACTTCCAGCATCTCAGAAACTGAGAAAAAGTAACTAAATAACCTTTAAATCTTTCCTTACAAGTTTCATAATACAAAGATTATGCTAATTCAGATTCTCTTTAATATTGTTCTACAAGCATTATTCTAATTCAAATTCTTTTTAATATTGATGTACAGGGAAAAACATGAAAAGCAATTTGAACTAAGCTCCAACCATGATTTATGCACTCCAATTACAATACAGGATCTGAAAAGCCTCAAACTGGGAAGAATCTTTCACGGGGACGTTCTTGTCATTTATAAGACAATTTTTGATCAAATACACGGCATCCAATTGTTACGTGCTGACCTAGTGGATAGCAAAGGCAATATGGCAATCACACTCAATGTGCCACATAATCTCATTCCTACTGCCGAGGAGAAACTTGCAGTCGGCCAAGGAATCTGTATAAAAAATTTTAAAGTCTCTCCCAAAATAGTTTATGACCATGGAGACTGTAGCTGCATATTAGTGTTACATGACAAAAGTATCATAGAAACTATCCCACTCACAAACACCACTGGATTTGCAATCGATACAGTAACTGGTCTTGTAACATCAGCTAAAGAAATAGGTGGCCAATATGTCCTAAATATCAAGGATGGCCAATCTCAAAAAGACACAGCTACGGTATATACAAACTCAAACATTTATACTTTTTTACATTTATTAGAAGCAATTGCATTAGTGTTAACACTTGGTACATTTTGCAATGCAGGTTTATCTTTTCATTGCATTAGTGTTAACCCTTGGTACATTTTGCAATGCAGGTTTATCTTTTCAGTACTTTTAAGCCAATTTTCAAATTAATACAAAAACAAATTTCAAAACAAGAAGCACCAATGGTGTTGTTTCGGAATCTTGTCATAGGACCCTACGGATCTCTACGCACATGCAAATCCACTTTCATAACAGCCGTCAATTCGAACAGAGTACTCGCAGACCTCAGCAAACTAGCTATGTCAACAACAAAGGTTGTTTCCTAGTCCACAAAATATAATTTCTAATTCTTTATTTGTTGTTTTGCTAAATTATTTGCTATTCTTCCAAATTATGTTTTTTATTACAATATCTAGCGCTAAAGCTGTACTGCAACCTATTCTCCTAAATTATCCTCTTTCATTTATCGTCCTTGTAGTATTTTTTTATTAGAATATCTAACCTTAAACGTCCTTGTAGTATTTTTTTATTACAATATGTAACCTTAAAACTGTAATTCAACATGAAGCAGGTCAAAGGAATGTTAACCATAGCAGATATACATGCAGACCCATTTGTCACAATCTACAACAATTGCTCTGTTCCAGCAGACACATTTTGAACAGTTTCCACAGATCAACTTAACTGTTCCACATGTCAAGAGTTAACGACATATCGACGTTGTTTACAATTGCATTGTGTCATCCAAACAGAATCAAATGTTGAGTACAAGTGCATCCTAAAAGGCAATTTTCTTTTAGAACTTTGTCCATCTCTAACAGGACTGACATATCACAAATATCTAGAAGACGTTACTGATGTTACGTACAGCTTACGAGATTTACATGTACACAACACCTTCCTGTTGGATAGTTCAGATGTCATTGTGCGTACATAATGACTTATTTTACCCTCTGTAACCTGCTGCTCGAGAAGAAGTGGAACTATGAATTTTTGTTGAAGAATTTTTGTTTAGAGCTCAGTAGTCATTCAAGACCTCGATATCCATGTAATATATTTGTATTCTTATCTGATCACTATTTTGGAACTTAATATATTTGTATTATTATCTCCTCACTGTTTTGGAACTTATTTCTTTTCTTATCTGATTACTTTTTTGAACTACTTACTTATTCAAGAACTAACTGGCTTCTTCTCTAATTAGTCATTCAAGATTACTATTTTGAACTAAGTAGTCATTTAAAAACTAAGTGACTCGTTTTTGAGCTAAGCATATTACACTACGCAAAGTGTGGAATAATTTACTAGTGGTGTTTTTTGTATGGGTTGCATTAGGGAATAAATAGACAGAGGGGCTCCAGGTCTGTCTAGTTCTTTCTTGCAGGTGAGTACGCTTGAAATGGTAAACAACGGAACGTATGTATATAGACTACCTGGGTCTGGGAGGATGTTTGTAGAAGATTTCCAACTCATGGCAAACAGATTTCAGTAAGGATCTGTCAAAACCTGTCACTACCTTTATTAATTCTGAACATGAAAACAATGTGCTTCATGAAAATGCCCCTAAACTGCTAGCTACTGATTCAAGACTCAATGAATCAATTCGTACCTCTGTGCTCTCTCTTGCAGACCCAATAAGGTGTACTAGGGTTTATTATATCTATGCTATCTCTTATTGTTTACTTTTCCAATACGGGATATCACTTGTAATAGTTAAATTTCTCATGCCAGTTGTTCTTATTGTTTTCTCTGATTTTTCCTAAGCATACTTCCTTCCATGGGATACATTGAACATCCTTAGGGACACCAATTGTGGATAATTTTAATGTTGGGGCCTAGTGATATTAAATCATCCTTCCATTTTAAGATTCTTTAATCTACTTTCTTACTCTTATATTCTATATTCGATCATTTCTCATAGTTTATTATTTGTTTTATATTCCTTAATTATACCCTTGTGTTTTGTCACATTTTTTTCTCCAAATAATTCTATATCTCCAGTTTAACCTTTGATATTGCAAGATCCTAATTTGGTAACTTTTTGAAGATGCATCCTTTTACTGTCCTCTTAATTTTGTCTTATTAAGAAGGCACAGAAAGCATGCTAGGTAAAATCCTTCTTCCATGCATTGTTGGTCAGAAAATCCCTAGGTTGAGGGGGAGAGTTTTAATAAAACCGTCATACAACATCTCCATGATGATTTTGTTTAACCTTTGATATTGCAAGATCCTAATTCGGTAACTTTTTGAAGATGCATACTTTTACTGTCCTCTTAATTTTGTCTTATTGCTTGTTGAACTGCTATTTCGGACTGCCATTGGCTCAGGCGTGTTGTGGTCCATGTGGTACTAAATCCTAAATGAGATGTACTTTAAGAAGGCACAGGATTTTGAGTACGGTTTAGGTGTTTATTTGCTGTATGGATCATGTGGCATGTTCGAATATGAATATTGGAATATATTAATCAAAAAGGTCATGGTTATCAATATGCCAGGCCAAATATTTTAGATATAGTGAAAATAGAGTTGTAAGGCTTCCCTTGAGGCTTGGAGCAGTTTGCTCTTACAGGGGCATCCAATTTCCTGAATAATATTAATAAATTTTTCATTTTAACAAGTTAAATTTGAATATCCTTTTCTTTGTTGTGAGCTGTTTTTTCTGCAGAAAACATCGTAACTCTTCCATTGCTTAAAACACAAAAGTTACAATCTATATCCAGGGAAAAATTTGGGTTCTTAAAAATTAAAATAACAGTGAAGAGCTCAGTTGAAAGACAGTAACAATAGCGATCTATGACAGTCTATGGTGATGGAATGTAAGATTAGAGCTCAAGGAGACATAGCCCAAGATATCACGGTGAACTCAATATTATATTGTTGTCTTTTGTGATTGTTTATTGCTACATTACATTTACTGTTATATGTTTAAATATCAGTTCAAGGAAATGAACTCAAACACTTAAACAGTTAAATGCAAGCAAATCATACACCTATTTCAAGTTCCTAATTCCGCATTTGTCAACCTAAGATAGATCTTAGAAATTGTTTATGTTTTGGAGTGGGAGAGGTTCTTGAAAGCATGACAAGAAGCATTTAGTGCCCCATTTCAATTCAAGTGGTATCAGAGCTTCAATTTGATTAATCCCACCTTCAAAGAAAGTGGTATCAGAACTAGTTATATCAGAGCAAGTTATAGTAAAGTAGGTGGTATCATGATGCCTCATTGATCAAACCAAGATGGTTAATTGATACAACAATCTATTTTCTTGCTTAGCTTGAAAGGTTTTTAAACAACCAGGGATTGATTGTTTGGTTATTTATAAACTGACTATTGTTTGAGATTGTAGAGGTGAAGGGAAAGTTATTGATAGCTAAGTCTAGGAGAGGAAAAGAAAGAAGAAGGGATGATGGCATTCTTCTTATCCCAAAGGACCTCAAAGCAATCCTTGAAGCACAATAAGTTTGTTGCAAAATATTCCTTGAATAAGCTCTTTGTTAATATTGTTTGAAGTTCTTTTGTTCATTTTGATAATGACAACTTCTACAAGTGAGTCCTCAAATTCTTCTTTCTTCACAAAATTTTTTGATGAAGACATGAAGCAAGACTTGTTCATCATGATGGATATGTGAGAGACATGTATGAGGATGGAAGGAAGAGCATCATATTTCGAGAGCATTTGAATTCCATGAAGGAAGAGAATCAGTTACTTTCTGACAAATTGTAGGAAATGGAAAGACAACTTCACATTGTAGACATGAACCTAGAAAGGATGCATGAGTTGGAGATATAGCTCTTTCTTGCCTAAGAAGCCTTAGTCGATTATCAACTTGAAGAAGAGGTAAATAATTCCAATTTGTCTTCAATTTTATCTAAGAATATTTTTGTTGGTTCTTTTAAAAAACATACCAGAGGCATAAGGTCCAAGTTAATGTCCAAAATGGGCTATAAAGGAAAAGGATTGGGAAAATATGCATAGGGTATTGCTGAACCAATAATAGTTGAGGAAAGGCCTAAGTATTTGGGTCTTGGCTATGGACAATTCTATGGAGAAAGTTCCAAATCTACCACGAAGACAATTGAAACAGTTCCAAGAAGGAGTTTCATTTCAGGTCTTTTACCTCAAAAGTGTAAAGAGTATATTCCTTGTACAGGTGCATAGTGCTCCAGCTCTATGCATAATGTCATTTAAAAGGCACTGGCAAACAGACCCTATACGCAGTGCTCTATCCCTATGTGCAACACTCTCTCCTCTATGCGGAACGCTCCTGATTTATGCACAACACCTTTTTACAGGGCACTTTTGGAGAATTTCCTGATCTCCAAATTGAGCCTGTGATGTCTCGTTGGAAATGCCTCTAACATTGCTACAAAATGGACCGATCAAGCACTGAAAATGATCAATTATAGCCCTTGAAAAGTCAATTCTCCCAAGACTAGTCAAAAAGTACAGAATGAGGGTGCAACAATGAAGCGTTCTCTTCCAGGAAATATTTGGAAGTATTCCTCAACTCCAAATTGAGTGCATTATATCTCATTGGAAATATATTTTTGTCTAGTTATCATTTGAATCATCAAGAAATTCATTTGGAGAATCCATAGAGAATAAAAATTCATTTTTCCAAAGTCCTTCTAGAAGTGCAGCAACTCTCTTGTAGTAACTTTATTTTTGACATTTCTATAAAACCATGACATCTATGTAAAATGTGAAGGATTTTCTAATACTTGGCCTATTATGGACAAAACCATGTCTCAATTTTGCCAAATTCATCCCTGTTTGGTCTAAAACATACTTTGAAGAAAAATTGGCTCTATGTGTGGCAAAGTATTTGGCCCTTGGAATGAATTATTTAAAAATGATGGAGACATGATGTGTATGACTTGGAATGGCCTCATACTTGCTGAAATGACCTCCCTTATGCATCATATAATCAGATGTATTTGATTCCATAGCCAATCCTAAGTCAATGGGTGAGGAAATTAGGGTTTATTGCTTGCGGAAAATGATGATTTGGACACCCTTGGGAAAAGACAACTCCCTTTGGTATGCACTTAACCCTTTGAAACACTACCCTTTCACTTGACTATTTCCTTTGACAAATTGATCTTTTCATGGTCTATCATCTTTGGAACAATGAGTTATCAACCTGGGATGGTGAAATTATTACATTTGAAAGACATACATTTACATAATAAAATAAGAAATTCTCTTTCCAAATAATCTTTAGATGGAGAAGGGATGTTATTTGATAAGCTTTTACTTGTTGGTCTTATTCAATGGAATGGAACCTTGGAAACCCTAATGACCTAATGAGACCTTGAAGGATTGAATTTCAAGATGACATAATGACCTCATGACTGATACAAATGGCATGATAGAAATAAATTTATGGATGATGTATAGTCACCAATATATGAAACTATGCCAACAAGTAATCACATTTAGGAAAGATTGATGTTTTTTGACTAGGACTACCATCAGTGACTAATTTCTTTGCATGACCTAGTGGAATGAGAAAAACTTTCTCAATAGGACCCTTAAAATGATATGAAAATAAGATTTTTTATCACTCATGGAAGGATGTAAATATTGTCACTAACACAATCAACATGTATGTTATTACAATTCAATTTTAATTTTTTTTTTTGTGACTCACCCATAGACCACAATTCATGTACAACTTGTTTAAGTATTTCAATCAAGTCCTTATCTCAAGGTTCAATTAAAAAATACAAAGTATGATTGTAATAAGTTTTATTGAATTTTAATATTAATTAATGTCATGTAAATAACAAATAGGTTTTATTCAACATTATTTATTTTCAAATTTTCTACAATACCTTAGTCATAGCATGATATAATTCAATCGTATTGAAATTTATTATATAGGCAAATAACACTATATGGAACCATTTCTATAATTTTCTATAATGTTATGAACTTTCCTAAATCTACAAGTAGCTATCCAAGTATTTCGATTGATTTCTTATGATGGAAATTTAAGTCTTATTCAACTCTTATCGTTGAAATAAGTTATATATCCAATTTTAAAAGATGTGGAGATTTAAAAGTTACAAATACAAGTTTTATTGGATTTTATTTTGTCTGAGGTTATCTACAAAAGCTTAGTCATAATGCACATTGTCAATATTTTTTTTTGCTTACACTAAGATCAATACACAACGTTAAAATAATGACCTTGAAATTAAAGTAAGCCATATATCTAGTTACATCATTTATGAGAAATGAACATCTTTGCTAAAATCAAAGCATCTAATGCAAGAAATGAAATACAATGAGAAATCAACATCTACACTAAAACCAATACTTCTAATGCAAATAATAAAATATGATTATAAATCAACATCTTTGTTGAAACCAGTGCATCTAATGCTGCAACAAATCAAATAGGATTATAAATCAACAGGTACACTAAAATTACTACATGTAGTGCTAGCAATCAGATAGGATTAGGAGTCAACATCTACACTTAAATCACTGCATTTAATGAAAGTTCAATCAAACTAGATTACAAATTAACATCTCTAATGAAATTAATGCATCTAATTCAAACAATGAAATAGAGTTAGAAATCAACATCTACACAAAAACAAATCCATTTAATTTGCAAGAAATCAAATAGGATTAGGAATCAACAATTGTACATTCAAATCAATGCATCTAGTGAACGAAATTTTCTACCCTTTCTCTCCTTGCTCCATCTATATTTATCTCTCCATCTGTCTCTCCTTCCATATCTCACCCCCCACAAACACACACAATCTCTCTTCATATCTATCTAGTTATCTCGCTCCATCCCTACCTCTTTTTCTCTCTTCTTCCCTCTCCCCCCTTCCATATATATCTATATACCCCTTTGTCTCTCCTTCTTCATCTCTCTATATCACCCCACAAAAATATACATTGTTTCTACATAACTATCTATATATCCCTCACTCTCCCTCTCTCTCTCTCTCTCTCTCTCTCTCTCTCTCTCTCTGCCTCTCTCTTCCCCTTCTCTCCCTTTGTCTCTGCTTCTATCTCTATTCCTTCCTACTCTCCTTTCTCACTCTCCCTCCATCACCCTTGTGACTCTCTTTCTCTCTCCACCTCTATCTCTCTATATGTCTTTCTTTTCACCTCCGTCTCTCTCTTTCTCTCTCTCTCTCTCTCTCTCTCTCTCTCTCTCTCTCTCT
>APFE031478089.1:138734-160410 GCA_000404065.3 Pinus taeda | reverse complement strand
TTTCATGAATAACTTATGATGAAATAAGTAGGAAAAGTAAATCAGTTGCTGCAGTGATAGAATTTTCACATGGTATTAGAGCAAGTAATCAGAGACAAAAAGGGAAAATCAGTTATGGGTCGAGACCATGATGCAGAGGCATCCACGTCAGGGGACTCACCCAAATTTTCAGAAGATTGCACAAGAGAGAGAGATTTCGATTTCTTTATGTTGGCTTCTAGGTTGGAAGAAGAAGTGGCGTGCATGACTAGTGCTGCATCATCAGAAGTATGGTGTATAGATAGTGGAGTCTCGTGGCATATGACGTGGAAGATGAACTTTCATATCACCATGGGGAACAAGGCAAAGTGTACTCCAGTAGAAAAGGGTACCATAGTTTTTCAGACAGAATCGGGAGAGCAGTTCCGTGTCACAAATATGCTACATGTGCTAAGATTGGGGATGAACTTACTTTCCGTGTCACAACTACAAGACAAGGGCTATGGCATCTACTTCGTCAAGGAAAAGGTATACATCAAACACCCAAGCTGGAAAAAGAAAGTGCAGATTAGGATCAAAAGTAATCGGTTGTACAGATTACAACTAGAATCTCCAATAGCACTAATAGGCAATCATGGGGACAAAGACTTGAACGAACTATGGCACAGAAGGATGGGTCACTTGCACCATGGAGCTTTGAGAATTCTCAGGAGCACTGTAATAGGAGTTCCGAACCTGAGTATGGAATGAGATGATGTATGCAGGGGATGCGCTCTAGGAAAGTATGCCAAGGCGGCATTTCCTAGGAGCAACCACAAGGCCAAGAGTGTACTAGGATTGATATACTTAGATATTTGCGGACCTATGTCCGTCAAAGCTCTCAGTGTTGCCAAGTATTTCCTTACGTTCATTGATGACCACTTGAGGAAAACTTGGATCTATTTTCTGAAAACCAAGGATGAAGTTTTTTGTTGATTCAAGGAGTTCAAGGCTCTAGTGGAGAATCTGACAAGTAAGAAAATAAAAGTCTTGCGCTCAGATAATGGTGGAGAATATGTCGATAAGGACTTCACTGATTATTGCGCTAAGGAGGGCATCAAAAGAGAGTGGACAACTCCTTACAATCCGGAGCAAAATGGGGTGGCAGAAAGGAAAAACAGGACTACTGTAGAAGCAGCTAGGGCCATGCTGTATGATCAAGATATGCCAAAATTACTGTGGGCATAAGCATGCAACATAGTTGTCTACGTTCAGAACAGGACTCCTCATCGAGCATTGGGCAAGATTACTCCAGAGAAAGTCTTCACTAGGAAGACACCTGAAGTCAGTCATTCCAGGATATTTGGGAGTTTGGCATATTGTCGCATACTCGAAGAAAAGAGGAAGAAGCTAGATCAAACTGCAGAAAAGGGGTATCTGGCAGGATATAGCTAGAACGCTAAGGCATACAGGATCTATCTTCCAGGGAGCAGGAAGGTAGTAGTGTGACGAGATGTAAAGTTCATGGAGGACAAAGCTTTTAGAAGATCTCGCAAAATGCCTTCCAAGGAGTAGTCGAAAGAGGATCCATTGGTCATGCCTCTTCAACCAACGAAAGTGAAGAATTCTTCCTCAGATCAGGAAGATTCTCAGGATGAGGAAGAGGAGCAAACAAAAGCACCTGTTGGCAGAGGAAGAACCAGCATGGAACTTCGTCAGATTCTGTGTGATGTAGAGAACTTCATCGGAGAGCCAAGGAACAGCAAAAGGGAGCGAAAACAACTAGACAGGTATCAGGCGTTAGTAGCTCAGGATGGAGATCATGCCAGCTTCAAGGAGGCAGCTCAACATTAGGTCTGGCTAGATGCGATGGTGGAGGAGTATAGCTCCATAATGGTAAACGGTGTCTGGGAGGTGGTGTCAAGGCCTCAAGACAGATCTGTGGTAGGCTCAAGATGGATCTACAAGATCAAATATGTTGCAAACCGCAGTATTGAAAAATACAAGGCCAGGTTTGTGGTTAAGGGGTATGCTCAAAAGGAAGGGATTGACTATGAAGAAACCTTCACCTCGGTAGCCAGGTATACATCTATTAGTACCGTGATATCTCTTGCAGCCCAGATGGGATGGGAGATCCATCAAATGGATGTCAAGACAAGATTTCTGAACGGGGTAATAGAAGAAGAAGTATACATTGAACAACCAGAGGGCTTTGAAACTCATGAGAAGAAGTCTCATGTATGCAGATTGAAGAAAGCCTTGTATGGGCTAAAGCAGGCACCAAGAGCGTGGTATGGTTGAATAGATGGCTACTTGTAGAAGATGGGGTTTGTCAAGAGTGACGCGAATCTTAATCTCTATTATCTGGTTGTAGAGAGCGAGCCACTTATCTTAGTATTATATGTGGATGATCTCTTCCTAACAGGATCATCCAGACTCATTGAAGACTGCAAGAAGAATCTAGCCATAGAGTTCGATATGAAGGATCTGGGATGAATGCACTATTTCCTAGGATTGGAAGTTTGGCAGCAGAGAGGAGAAATCTTCCTTGGGCAAGGAAGGTATGCTACAGAATCCCTGAAAAGGTTCAGGATGGAGACTGTAGACCTATGGCTATGCCAATGATCACCAATTGGAAGAAGATTGATGCATCAGAAGACAAGGATGTCGATGCCACCCTTTACCGACAGCTCATTGGGTCCCTGATGTATCTAGTCAATGCCAGGCTAGATATTTGCTACGTTGTCAACACCCTCAGTCAGTTCATGGTGGAACCAAAGAGGGCTCACTAGGCAGCAGCCAAGCATGTTCTCAGGTATTTACAAAGAACAGTTGATTATGGGCTCTTGTACAACAAGGGGAAGGATATCAGGTTGAGTGGATTTACTGATGCAGATTGGGCAGGAAGTTCAGTGGATCGGAAAAGTACTTCTTGGTATTGTTTCAACATTGGATCAGGAATAACCTCTTGGTGCAGTAGGAAACAAAAGTTCGTGGCTCTGAGCTCGTCTGAGGCAGAATATATGGCAGCAAGCACAACTTCGTGTGAGGCCATATGGCTTAGAAAACTATTGGTGAACCCTATTCAGAAGAAATATGGAGGCAACCAGGATCATGTGTGATAATCAGAGTTACATCAAACTCTCTGAGAATCCAGTATTTCATGATAGGTTGAAGCATATTGATATCCGATGTCACCTTGTCAGAGATTGTGTCCAATGAGGAGTTGTACAGTTGAGCTACACTTCAACAGGGGAACAAGTGGCATATATCCTCACCAAGGCCCTTGGAAAGTCAAAATTGACTACTTCAGGGAAAAGATGGGGACGGTAAAGAACCCCTTTCATAAGTAGTGTGTTAGCAGCACGAATGAAGAGGGAGTTGCAGTGCAGATGCAGTGTTGGGAGAAAGGACCAATAACAACACAGATGCAGAGTTTCAGTGCGGATGCAGTGTTGGGAGAAAGGACCAACAGCAGCACGGATGCAGAGCGAGCTGTCGTATAGATGTAGCAGTGGCAGTCGCAGAATCATGGGCAGCAGTGCAGAGGATGTTGGGCAGGAAGGCCTAGCATCAGCACAGGTACCAATCCCAGATGATCAAAGTAATACTCAATGAGGAGTATTGCTATAGCATAGTCCTCGCTAAGAGGGAGTGTTGATTTGGGGTAGCATCGGATGTGCTCTAGCCACAAAATTTGGTGGAGAGGTTGGGGCACATGAGATCTCTAATACCCACAAAGGGTTTGAGCAGATTCTAAACAGATCAGGAGATATTAAAATAATTAATATTTTTAATGGAGTCCCTAAGTCTAAACTTAGGGAAAATAAAATATTAATGTGTATTAATATGAATCTGTGTTATAATGATCCAAAAGACATGGATCAAGCTAGATCTAATCTTAGCCATTGATTAGGGACTTAATCTCGGCCGTTGAGATGTCAACAGAAAAAGTATAAGAGGAGGCTTGAGGGGCACTTGGAGAACACACTTAGGGAGACCAGTGAGTTCAATTTCTGGAGCAACGTTTGTTGAGAAATTGAACCAGTGTTCTGGAGAGCAGTTAGGAAGCAGCAAGTACGGGATAGAGATATGAGAGATCAGCACAGAAGAGGCAGACACAGAGCTAGAGGAAGCCAGGCAAAGGCAGCAGGGACTACGCAGAGCCAGAAGGGCCTACGTCATCCACACAGGGGTTGCAGGAGTGACGCAAAATCCCAAAGAGGTTACGCAGAGCCTCAGTGGACTGACGCAGAGGGTTTCAGAATGTAGCAAAGGTTAGTAGGGCCTACGCTGGGTTTAGAAAAGTACTGGAAGTTTGTCTATCTGTGGGCAAGCCAGTTTGGCACCCTGCTGTACAAGAAAATTACTAAATAATAAAATCCTCCCTTGCTGCACCGGTTTTCCCACATTGGGTTTTTCCAGGGACATTGTTCCAAAATAATTGTGTCAATGTGTGCATATGTTTGTTTCTGTATTACGGTGTGATATCTGTGGCAATATTTATTTTAATGTTTGTTGAAGTAATTTTATGAATAACTTATGATGAAATAACTAGGAAAAGTAAATCAATTGCTGCAGTGATAGAATTTTCACACTAACTATTTGGAAATCTACTCTATTTGACACACACACACATACCCAACATGACATTTCTTATGTAGTAGGGTTGGTTTCTATATTCTCTCATGATCCTCATCATATTTTTTGGAAAGAAGTGAGGCATATTCTGAGATATATTAAGGACACTTCCAATTTTTGCATTCAATATATTGTTGCCTCTCCTGAGCTTTTGGGTTTCATAGATTCTAAGTGGGTTGGATTAGTGGATGATCGAAATTCCACCTCTGGATTTATTTTCTATCTGGTTCTACTCCTATTGCTTGGTCTCGTAAGAAAAAGTTAGCGATTGCATTATCTGCCATATTATCTAAGTATCGAGCTGCAATTCTCGCAAGTCAAAAAGTTCTTTGGTTGTGATAGTTATTGTCTTAGTTTGGCATTCAATAGGATCAACCTATTCCTATCTGGTGGGTTAATCGAAGTGAAATACATATTTCTATATATCCTATGGAGCATTAGGGGATCAAACATATTGAGATCCATATGTGCTTCATTCACCAACTTATTCAAGATGGTGTTTTTATCTTGGCATTTGTACCTATTGAATAAGTAGCAGATATTTTCACAAAATCCTTGGCATCACCAATGTTTCTTTAGTTCTGATTGATGCTTGGAGTGAATGAAGTTTTCCTTGGGGGGCCACCTTGAATCTTCCTCCCTTCATCTCCTCATTTATCTCCTTTTTCCTTTCTTGTACTCTCTTTTATTTTTTCATTTTTTTTTTATTTTTTTTGGGGGGTTGGGGGGGGCGCAAACTCTTTTCATATGGGTATTTCTCCTTTTATCTACTTATGAGGGGTTGTACATGGGTACCTAAGTAGGCATCATTGTCAGGACCCATTATTAATTTTTTTCTTTATTTCCTCCCCTTGTTTCGCTTATGGGGGAGCATTAGAGTTCCACTAAAGAAGCCTTGGAACTCATAAGCTTATGTAGCATCCTTATCTATTGTGTTGTAAGTCTTATCTTCTAAATATCTGTTAGGGTCCAACCCTAACCCTTATATTTATGTAATAATCCCAATTGGCTAAATCAGATTCATAGATAGTTAGAGAGTCAATAAAGTCCATATTAATAATTGTAAGTGGTTGACCCGCATTAGAGAAAAGGGACCATAGTTAGTTGGAAATGGGCCATAGTTAATAAATAAATTTGTTAACCCGTGTTATGCAAGGGACCACTAGTAGTTAGGGTTTTGGATTTCATTTAGCTATAAATAGTCTTAGTTAGTAAGGGGAATATCATTGAGTCTTATTGTAATTGAGCTCTTCTCTGTTGGAAGTTGCCTCCTCGAAGAGGCAAGTGAACATTGAATATGTTTCTAAATAATAAAATACTTTGCAGTTTTTCTCATTTCATGTGATAATTCTATGTTTTGGGCTATATTTCTTCGTATTTTTGGTATTCTGGATTTCTTGCAGGTCAAGAGCATAACAATAACACTAGAAGCTTCCATTTCTCCTATAAATTAGGTTTATGCACAATGTTTTTCCTTAGGAAATGAAGTATTTCTTCATTCTTTAATTTTCTTGATCTCTTTAGTAGAATATTTTTAGATCTTTCACTCTGGTCCGTGGGTGTTTTTGCACTCTTTCAACCTCATGTGCATGATCATTTATCTCAAAATGAGTCTACATGTAGCATTTCAATTTTATCCCCATGTAAATTCCAAGAGGTCGTAATGGAATATCAAGGCAAATATTAGAATTAGTGTCATCATCTACATCATTCTTGAATTGCCAATGTTCTCACATGAAATCCATATATTTGTAGCTCATCAATTTCATTGGCACCTCAAACATGAATCATAGAGGGATAAGGCTTGAAACACTCACAACCACACAATGCATGTATGTGCAACTCATCATTCCATTTGCACCCAAGACATAAATCACAAAGGGACAAGGTTTACAACACTTGTAAAATTAAGTGAAGGAGATTAAGGCTAAGATATTAACCGTGCAATCCCATTGCCAACACAACTACTCTAATTCTATTGTACTTTTTAAAGATTACTCAATTAGTAAATATTGTCCATCTAATAAAAAAACTAGTACGATGGCATCAAAATTCATGATTAATTTCTATGAAAAAAATGTAACAAGGGAATTTGTGTTAGTCTCTTCTTTTTTTTTAATCCTAATCCTCCTCCTTGGAAATGACAAACGTAGGGAAACTTTTAAGTATCTATATATATTTCAACTATAGAAACCTTAGTGAATCTTGCACATTCTTAAAATGTCAACCATAAAATATTTGACAATAATTTTATAAAAGTATTAAAAATTTTAAATATTTTATGTAGTTTCTAGAAAAATTAAGAAACTTTAAGTTTAAAACACTTTTATGTTTGTAAACTTATATAAATAAAATGTATTAGATTTTTTTTTTTCAAGAAATAAAAAATTAAACTATAAAAAAATTTAACCCCTTAAAACTTTATTCAAAAAAATTTTATTATTTAAATATAATTATATATTGTATCTCTTAGAGTATTAATAAATTGTTCCTATAAATATATAAATATATGTTGGTTCCACTAAATATCTATAACTTTAGAAAATATAAATGTTAAATCCAATATCTAACTTGCTAAGGCTATTCCAAACATGCACAAGACATTTACTCCTATGACGTAACTAAATCTTTTTTATAACAACTAAAAGAATTAATGCTAAAAAACAGCTTGGGTTACAATAGATTTCGTACCTATAGACTTGCATCTTTGAAAACATAGAAGTGGCATGCCCATCCATAAGTATGTTGGGTTGCTAATGTCTTAGATAAATTTTTCTATATATAGAATCTTGAAGCTTTAGGGAATGCACTTTCATTGCATTAGGAGATAGATAACAATAAAAATAAACCTCAATAGGTGGTTGGTAATTTGAAGATGGTTACTAGTAATATAGTATAATAGAAAGCTAGATGTTTGCAAAGTTTTCATGTTTCTAGAGAAGAAGAGTTTTAGTTACTAACTCCTAATCTCAACCGCCATTCCCTTTTGCACTTCGGTTAATGAGAGTCACGGTCATGTCCAGTCCATATATTCGAAAAGGGAAAAAGTTGATATGTAAGTGCATAACACTATGACATCAACAAAGTTTGGAGAATAACTTTTTAGATTTGGATATAACTTGTGAAAACTACTCTTAATTAATAGTATAATCACAATATAATACAACCCATCTTTTTGCTAAATTATTGGCTCAAAAGTTTAAACATTTTTTTGGTGACATAATTCTTATGTTAAGGAATTTGTTTCTTTTGTTAAAGAATGGAAAGATATCAGGATGGACTATGGGGATATGTTACTAAGTTTTGATATTGTTTCCCTTTATACCAAAATCCTTATTCAAGAGGCCATTGATGTCATAAATCAAATCACTGATAATGACACTGCTAAATTAGTTGGCCTTTGTCTCACCTCGACTTTCTTTAGTTTCCAAGGTGAGTTCTATGAAAAATCTTGCGGGGTTGTGATGGGTTCTCCTCTTTCCCCTATAGTTGCTAACTTATTCATGGAGGATTTTGAGACCAAGGCCTTAGTCTCAACTCGATTTTGCCTTAAAAGATGGAAGAGGTTTATTGATGATACTTGCGTCATTTGGCCCCATGTGCATGAGAAATTAGATTTGTTTCTTAGCCATCTTAATTCCCAATGAGACTCCATCAAGTTCATGATGGAGGTTGAGGTGAATAGTTGTCTTCCCTTCCTTGACATTCTCCTCTCTAGAACGAATGATGGTTCAGTTTCTCACCAAGTTTTCCACAAAAAAATCACACGGAACAATATCTTCATGCTAGTTCTCATCATTTTCCAACGCAAAAATTTGGTGTTCTTTGCACTCTTGCAACCCGTGCTCTGAGAATATTTGATGAGAACCACCTAGAACAGGAGAAATGTCATCTTCTTGAAGTTTTTGAAAATAATGGATACAACAGAACTCAAAGCCTCAAGGCCTTTCAAAAAGCATGTAAAGAATTAAGGATTAAGACTACTCATGTTGATTCTATCTCTAAGGTTCATCTCCCATTTATCCAAGGGACCACGGACAAGATTTCTCATATCCTTAAAAAGAATAATGTTTCTTCTTCGTTCAAACCTCTTAATTCCTTTAAAAATTCTCTTAGATATGTTAAAGAACATGTAGACCCTAAAGACATGAAAGGTGTCTACTCAATCCCTTATTCCTGTGGGATTCCCTACATTAGAGAAATGGTCGCTCCATTAACCAGAGAATCCATGAGCATGCGTAGGCATTAGGCACAATCATTCCCACTCATCAGCTCTAGCTGAACATGCAAAGAAATCCAAGCACCATGTTTGCATTGAGGATTCGAGAGTCATTGCTAGGGTTGATCACTTCCACCATAGGAAGCTTAGAGAGAATATCGAGATTGAGAAGCATGCAATCAATCTCAATAGGAATGATGGTTGGAAATTAAGTAAGACCTGGATTCCAGCGCTCTCTTCTTGATTCGACCCCGTCTTTTTTTTTTTGTCTATAATTCCATTAATCATTTTATTATATTTTATTTTAATAATAATAATGAATTATTTTAGATATCATTTTTGGATTCCACTGAGTTAAGTAAGTCATTCACGTTATGACCATTTCCATGAGAGGTTATTCTAATTGACTAATTTCTCATGATTTTTTTTTTTGATTCTCATTAAAAATCATAATTTCATATATTAAACTTATTCTAATAAATATTTTATTTCTTTCTATCATTTTTAACTTTATAGTATTATTAATTTTAATTAATTTTTATAATTTAATTTACTTTAATGAATATTTATATAATCAAAAGAAATTAGAAATAAATTTAGAACTAAATATTATTTTATTATTTAATAACGACTAACTCCTAAACCTGGTAATTTTATTATTTTATTTAAATTATTATAATAATATTAAATAAACTTGGATTTTATTATTTTATTTATTAATTTTATAATATTATAAATTTATTTCTTTAATATATATAATTAAAATAAATAAATTCCTAACCGTTATTTTATAACTAAATAATATTTTAGTAATTAATTCTTAACAACTAATTTATAATATTAATCTTAATTAAGTTAATAACTAATTTACTAATAGTTAATTTTAGATCATGATACATCTTTTTTATTTATTATTTAATTTAATTTATAACTAATTTATTAATAATTAATTTTGGATCACGATACATTTTTCTTATTTATTCTTTTAGATTGATTAATTTTAATTTTAATTTTTTTACTTTTATCTTAAGAATAAATCACATTACACCAACCAAATCTTAATAAATACATAATTTACATATTGGATTTCAGAGATCTGTGGTTTGTGCTTTTTGAGTCTTTGATCGGAGAATCCACAGTAAGAGAATTTTTATACCAACGTTTCGAATCCCAAATGGGATCCATCATCAGGGTTAAGAGAAAGATTCTCATTATGTATTAAGTAAAAACATATTCAGATGAGGAAGTATCTCGTGGCAGCCATTGATAATATTGTATATCAACTAAATAACTTGTGTGTGGAAAGAGACACGTAATCATTAATCTTGAAAGTTCTAATTCAATATTATATTATGATTCATGGTATATAGACGGCAAGGGTTAACTAACCTGTCATAGGGCATTAAATGTTTGGGTATATGCATGCTCTATAACAAAACATAACGCGCGCGGTGGCTACATAAATTAAAAATAAGAGGGCAGTGTGTTATTTTGTTATAGAGCATGCATGTACCCGGGCATTTAATGCCTTATGGGAGGCTGATTAGCCCTTACCGATACAGACATTTGGCATTTTGACTCTTGTAAATTAAATATCAATGTAAATTAAATATCAATGTTAAATGTCCTTATTAAGTGTGCATATCGACGTGTGTAGTTTTTTTTGTTTTTTGTTTTTTTTTCAAAAGTCAGTTCAAAGAATCAAAACATTTTTATCTACTATGCTTTTTGATGTATTTTTTTTAATTATTTTTACATTGCGTCTCTTTATGACCATGATAGTAGATTTTGCTACTAAGGTTCATTCTTTTAATGGTTTTTTCAAATATATAATATATTTTATCTATTAGCATATTTTTGAAGTGCAGGAAAGGAAGGCTAAAGTAAATCAATGTATGATTGAGCTTAGTAAAAGCATTGCTTAGTGAGTGCCATGCAGCCTAAATATTGTGGAAAAACCTCCAAAAAGATTATAAAGTGCATGGATTAGAGTGTTCATTCTGGCTTCTTTGAGTACTTTCTATTAGGTATGCCATACAAGTTTTACCGGATTTATTTTGCATGTGGTTTATCTGTTCTTACTTTGATGAGAGAATATATTTTGGATTCACTTAAAATTATGTACTTGGTTGTTTGTATTGTAGATGTGAATTTCTAAGGAGTGCTTTTATAGTTTTGGACATTTGATATTCTTATTTTATAAGGATAACTAGATGCACTACGGTTTATTTGTTACTCTTATTTTCAGTAGATTTCATTTATTTTAGTGATTTTACAAGATAAGTAAGGTTGTCTTGTCTGTATGCAGGGATGGAATTTGATGGGCATTTTGCCCGTCATAAGGCTTTCTGCACATATTTGATGGCTAGAATTTGTCATTGCCCGTTTTGAGTGATGTGCCTGGAAGAGTGAAAGACGGATTTTTGACGTTTGGAACTTTTTCCAAAACGTTTTTACGCACCAAACATTCTCACGCAGCAAGCTTTTCATATAGCAAGGTATTTTTTGGGCTAAGTTTTTTTAATTGAAAATATGCTAAATTCTAATTAGCGTCGGTATAGTTACAAGTTACGCCCATTTATTTTTCATACAGCAGGGTATTTTTTGGGCAAGTTTTTTTAATTAAAAATATCCTAAATTCTAATAAGCGATCAGCGACGGTGACCAATAAACATATTAAATTACGGATAGCATTATGTGGAATCAGAGTAGAGTAGGAACGATAACTTTCCAGATGGTATATAGAATCACAATCCACCTTGCTTTCTGCTACTTTTACAGAATGTACACCGCCTTGCTTTTATAGAAAATTTGCAAATCAAAGCCAATGTGAAAACCTGGTTAATATTGTTGGTGGCTGGCTTCATCCTTAAATTGCACACAGGCCCAGAAGAGATTTGCGTCGTCTACTTCCTTCACACTTTCTCTCAAGGCATATGCCCATTCAGACTTACTTTGCACGCCCAGTTCAAGATTGACTCCAAGGAAACTGCCAGGAAACTGCAAATTTGGGCTTCAGGTTAGTGATTGATTTTTTTTTTCTTCAAACACTGTGGGTCTGATTGCTGCTACCTTTTAATTTTTGATTTAATAAGTAATTTAATTTTTTATTTCACAAGAGATTTATATGTGTAACTTCTCACAACTCTTTAAATGATAATTTAAATATATGAAATGGATAACCATCAAGCTTTTTACCTTGGACTGATTATATATTTTAAATGAGCAAATTTCAAATGTTCAACACCTTTTATTGAAACTTCCACAATTGAGTTTTTTCAAATTTTGGTTTTTTTCCTTACGATAAGTATATGAAAATTTTCAACATAATTATTTATTGAATGGTAATTTTTTAATCAAAAATTTATTAGTGAAGGGTTAATTTATTATGAGAACATCACTCTTGAAGGGCAAAATTTTTAATATAACGTTTCTTGACGAGAAGCATAAAGACCCAAAACGTCAAAAAAAAATTGTATGACGGGTAAAGAGAAATCCAAATTCCTACCCTGTCTGTATGATCATTTATCTCAAATAAAATCGCATATTAGCATTTTATTTTTGTCCCCGTGTAAAAGTATAAGAGGTCACGGTGGCAGCTCAAGACAAATATTAGAATAAATGTAATTATTTACACTCTTGAATTACCATTAATCACACTCGTGATCCATGTATGTGTAGCTTATCATTTCCATTTACAACTTAAACATGGAGCATAGTGGGATGAGGCTTGCAACAATTTCAATAATGTGATACATGTATTTGTAGTTCATCATTTCCATCTACACCTAATACATGAATCATAGAAGGACAAGGCTTACAACACTTACAAAATCAAGTGAAGGATATTAAGGATAACAATATAGCCGTATAATCCAACTATAACTACAAGTACTCTATTTTTGTTGAATTTTCAAAGAGTGCTCAATTGATGTTCATATTTATACTTAATAAAAAACTAAGTTGGATGAAATTATAATTAATGACTAATGTTTAAAAAAAAATATAAGTCTGATATTTTTGTTAATCTTTCTTTATCTAGACCCTCCTCCTTGAAGATCACATAAGGAGTTATCTAGATGTAGTTATTTCTTTCAACATCAATATAATGTTCCAAAAAATTATGTATAACCTTAATAAAAGGGCTCTTCTAGACTTGCATGTGGCATTTGAACCTAATATGCAACCATTTTTTTAAATAATAACAAAAAGAACTAGTCCTTAAAAATATCTTGTGCTCTTCACTTATACCATATTTCATATGTGTAAACATGTAGCTTTGAAATGATAATATAAAAGAAACATGTCCATCCATAAGTATATTAGGTTAATTTTTTCTATCTATCTATAAGTATATTAGGTTAATTTTTTCTATCTATAAAATCTTGAAGCTCTGAAGAATGCACTTTCATCACATTTGGAAGTAGATATTAAATAATGAATAATAAGAAAGTATAATAGATGGGTAGTAATTGAAGGGTTGCTAATAAAAGATGGGTGGTGAACGAAACATTTCTGGTAAAAGTTATATAGTAGAGAACTAGAAGTTTACCAAATATCCATGTTTCTAGAGAAAAAATATTTGGGTTGTTTACACTTCATGATCCATAAACTGTCGTGGATATTTCACTAGACAGTTAGTCACAATAGATCTGATAATATTTAAAAAATATGAGATTCTACACTATTATAGTTTTATTTAATTTCCAGATCTGTAAAATTAACTGTAATTAGTGCATGCATATGAATATAAATTATGCATAAAAATAGAGAACGAATAAAACAAGCTCACACACACATAAGACATAAGATATGCTCATTGGGAAACCCTTTTGGGAGAAAACCCAGCTGGAAGGTGAGTTCGCTTCGCTCTCTTTCTTTGTCTGGAAATATGGCTGCAAATACAAAGAAGTAATGTTTGTGGCCTACGGGCTACTATAGTGCATAGATTCTCTTTGTGTGCCCTACCTCCTATCTCTCATGGCTATCTTTTCTCATCTATGGAACAAATGCTCTCGAAAGAATGGAATGTCTCTTCCTCCTAGTGGCTCGGTTATAACACAACCCGATAGTCTACTAGTGGTTAAGTTTGACTACATCAACTCTTAACTAGAGTTACAAAATAGAATTTTCTAGAGTCTTCTACATCACAAACATGTGGCTAGCCCCTTTTCCATGAATAGTGGGGGCTAACGCGATATCCTCTTGAACTATAGGTGTGAAAACGAGAAATTCAACTTCTGAGTGGCATAACTTTTGCATATGGACTCTGATTGACATGATTCTTATGTTGTTGAAAATATTTATGTGTGTAGAACAACATGAAAACATGCTACGCTTAAGCGGCAAAGTTTTATCCCCAAAAAATGTCGTTTTATGCCTCAAAACGCTCCCAGAAGGTTTCAGATCCTGTTTTGCCAAACTGGGTCCCACCAGTAAAAACAATCCCGTGGGTTGATTCCTCCACTTTTTCCACTCCAAATGCACTGACATGGATGAAAAAAAATATAATGATCCAATTTAGATCACACCTCCCTATTTTGGGAGGTTTTTGGTCCCCAAAATCTTTTATTGAATGAGGTGAGGAAATGTTTCCTCCAACTTCTCTCTGGTGTACCATTTAGCTTTGCCTGGAAGTTGTCCCTTCAACCCAATTTGCCAAAGGTCTTACTTCCTTTGTCTTGTAGTTTTTGACCTCTTCTACAAAATGATATCTTTTGTCAACTTTGCCTAAGCGTCAGGTGCCAAATCCTCCACAGAAGGTAGGACTTGTTCCTCTTCCTGGTATAGCATGGAAGTCTCACAAAGTTTCAAATTCTCTACATTTACAACTGAGTAAATGTGCATATACGGTGCTAAACTAAGTTGATAGGCATTATCACCCACCTTTTCCAATATCTCAAAGGGATCATACCTTAGAGCCTTTATTTTCTTACCAAACCCCTGCAGCCACTCCTTGTTCAACTGTAGCCATACTCTATCTTTCACCTTGAATGTTTTCTCTATTCTGTGTTGATCATTCCTGACCTTATACTTCACCTGTGACTTTTGCAGTGTTTCGTATACCTGTAGACGGATCTGCCTGATCTTATCTATATATTTTTTAGCCCTTAAAGCATCTCTTATAATGTCTTCCTTCACTCCTCCTTATTGCCCATATGAAATATCTAAAGGTGAAGGTGGCAAATATCCAAAACAAGTTCCAAATGGGGACTTTCCTGTAGAAGTGTGGACCGCTCTATTATAAGAATATTGTATATATACCATATTTTCATCCCAAGTCTTCGGATGCTTCTGGTTGTAACACCTCAGAAGCTGCACCAAAGTCATGTTGACTACTTATGTCTGCCCATCTGTTTGTGGATGCAATGTTGTAGATCTCTTCAACTTCGTGTCCACCTTCTCCCACAATGTAGTCTAGAATGCACTGAGAAACCTTGTATCCCTATTTGAAATGATGCTCCTTGGTATCCCAAAGTTTACCCAGACCTGTCCAAAGAACAAGTTTGTTTCTTCTTTTCTGTTGATGGTCTTTTTATAGGGCATCGGAACACACATATTATTGAACATGTCAACTACCATGAACAGATAGTCATGCCCCTTCATGGTTGTCGGTAAACCTCCCACAAAGTCGATGGAAATGCTTTCCCAAGGACGAGTAGGTACTTTTAAGGGATGATACAAACCCTATTTCATGTTGTTAGGCTTGTTGGTACAACAAAGCATGCATCCTCTTATGAACCTAGCTACCTACTCTTGCATATTGGGCCAATATACATACCTATGAAAGTTAGCCATGGTCTTCCCTACACCAAATTGCCCTGCAACTTTGGAGGTGTGAGCATCTCTAATCAATTGTAACACTCACCTTTAGGAACACATAACTTACCCAACCCATAGAGTAACCCATCCTGGAGATGGTAGTTAATGGTGTTGTCGCCATCATGCACATGAATCTGACTATGCAACTACTGATACACCTCATTGAAGTTCTTATCTGTTGAATATGCTTCTATGTATGCATCATGGGTGAATGAATCCATGTGCATAGGAGTCCCCAAAGTTGTAATCTTTGATGTGGGTGGCCTTGAAATAATATCAACCAACTTGTTTGTGCTGCCCTTCTTATACTTGATCACCAAATGAAACTACTGTAAAAACCCCATCCACTTGCAATTCCTGGTCTATTATAGCTTATTCTAGGATTGTAAGTATTGTAACGGTTGGTGATCTATGTGGATTATTGTCTCCTTTCCCCTCAAATAATGCTTCCACTTCTTCACAGCTTGCATCATGGCATAGATCTCCTTATCATAGGTAGGGTAGTTAATAACTGCCCCATGAAATACTTCAAAAAGGTAGCAAACAAGAATTCCTCCTTGCAACAAGACAACTCCCGCAGCATACCCACTCACATCTATCTCCACTTCAAATGGTCATTGCAAGTTTGGTAATGCCAAAACTGGTGCTTCACTAGTCTTCTTCATTAACTCATCGAAAGCCTTTTGTTGCCCTTTCCCCACTGGAAACTCTTGCCACTTGATGCTATGGCGTGGAGCAGTGCTCCTACCACTGAAAATGAGGCGATGAATTTCCTCGGGTAATGTGCTGCCCCAATGAAACTCCTAATCTCAGTAACATTAGTAAGCACCATCCATTTCATGATGGCGTCCATCTTGGAAGGATCTATCTTCAATTCTCCTTGACCAATCACATATCCCAAATACACCAAGGACTTTTGTGCATACTTGCACTTCTTGAGATTTGCTAGCTGTTGGTGCTTCTTCAATGTTTCCAGCACCTGTGTCAAATGTGAAATATGCTCCTCCCAGGTAGCACTATATACCAATATATCATCCAAATAGACAATAACAAATGAATCTATAAAACAACACAGTACATCATTTATTAATCTCATAAATGTAGTTGGTGCATTACATAGGCCAAATGGCATAACTAACCACTCACACAAAGCTTGCCTAACTTTGAAGGTGGTCTTCCATGTATCTTCTTCTTTGACTCAAACCTGGTCATATCCAAACTTCAAGTCCATCTTGGTGAAATACTTTGTTTGATGCAACTGATCTAGCAGATCATCTATCTTAGGCAAGGGGTATTTGTTCTTGAGTGTGATTCGAAACACTGAGATCTAAGCTGAACTTTTTGTGTTTGACTAAGTTGGCAAAGGGTGAACCATGTATGTCCATGGGGTAAGTGTGGAAACTAAATTAACCTGCATAGCGATTCAATACTCCCTAAAGGACCAAGACCCTGTGCTAGAAAGGGACCGAAACAGAGAAGCTAGAATTCTACCAGTATGTCGCCAAGTGTTGTAGCGGCTACAACCACCCTCCAAAATTTCGGCCTGCACCAATTTCGGAGCCTCCCTTGGAGAGTTTCACTTAATGACTGCACACACTCGGGTTCACTCCGAGATCTCATGTGAGTCTTTACCTTCGCATTGCTTGTTTATTGCACTCAAGTCTCTGCATGTTGATGTCTAAGTCATGCTTGCGACCATGTTCTAGTTATTCTCAAAGCCTTTGCTTCGTATGTGTTTGTTGTGTTCGCCATGAAGACGTCCGTCGCACTCACACATAGAGTCACATTCACTGTTGCACAAGCATTTTCTCGATCATGAACGATCAATCACAAGTGTTTCACTCGTCGCTTGCACCATCAGTCAGTCATGTTGAACATGTGTGTTTGATGGTTTGGTCGATTCATCGTCAAGTCATGCAAGTGTGTGTTTGTATGATCACCTATGCATCTTTCAACTGTTCACAAACTTAGTCATTTTTGTTGTAGTACTCACAGCTAGACTCCTCACTAACAGTTGGACCATCACCCTGCTTTCAACTTGATCGAATGTCAGCCAGAACAACACAGAAGCAACAAGCTAGTTCTTTCAAGTTGTGTTGCCTACAAGAAATTCAATCAGCACTCATGCTAGCCACACGGACAGTCGACCAGATATTCATCTCAGAAATTGTGCAGTGCTCATGAGTAGGCCTCCCACTGCCCATCAGTCAACTCAGCTCAGAAATTGTGCAGAGATGATTAGCAGGTTGGTGTCCCAACCTTAATGAAATTTTCCCAACCAGCAGCTCCCAGAAGTAGACTGCCTATTCCCTCCAGGAATTGTGCAGTTTCTGTTGCGAGTGACTGAGCAACCAACTGGCAGTTCCCTCTAGGAATTGCGCATATCTGGCTGCCAATGACCCCAGCAGCCAACTTCCAGTTCCCTCTAGGAATTGCGCATATCTGGCTGCCAATGACCCCAAAAGCCAACTGTCAGTTCCTTCTAGGAATTGCACAGATCTGGCTACCAGTGACCCCAGTAGCAAACTACCAATTCCCTTTGGGAATTGAGCAGATCTAGCTGCCAGTAACCCCAGTAGCTAATTGGAAGTTCCCTTTGGGAATTGCACAAATCTGGTTGCTAGTCTCATGGGCAGTTCCTCAGAAAAACTGCGCAATCCCTGCCTGCTAACCCCTCATGCAGGACGACCCGTTCCTCTAGAAAATTACACAAATATGGCTATCTAACCCCTGCTGACTATTCGTTCTAGAAAATGCATAGGGCATGCCTGCCTTGCCCTCCTACAGCCGAGACTGTCCCTCCCAAAATTTTCACAATTTTGCCTCACGGCCGAGCCAGACCTTGCAGACAGTCACTGTCGACTCAGATCGTTTGCCTCCATCTCTCCGTGATTCTTGCGCAGTTTCATCAGTAGTTTCCCAGAGCCATCATCCTACATCACAACCATGTTGCCTCTCCCGGTCACCTACATCCGAATGATCATGTGTCATGGTATACTAGAAGGTTTTTGATTTGATGTCGTCTCGTCATGAGTGACTACAAGTATAGGTACACCAAAAAACATGTCAAGACGATGAATAGGATGAACAAAGGGAGCACATGCAGAGGGATAGGTTCATAAACGGACGAATGAATGAATCATGTGAAGCAGACGAATGTGACGAATGTGCACCTTCACGAACAAGTGAGCATGTCAAGCCTTCCAGCATGAAAGCAAAGAACAACATGCTAAATCTTCATAAAGAGAACCAAGGACCATCGAAGACTCCACGCACTTTGCCATGCAGAGGTGAAGCTATGACACACCATGAAGACATCCATCACTCATCAGCACTCTAGCTCGACATGAACTCTAGCAATAGCTCAAATGTACCAGCATTGTCATGTCAAGTCATGTCGAGTCAAGTCATGAGTCATGTTGCCCACATCTCCACTATGGGCTTGTTGTCAATCAATGTGATGTAACGTGGAAGTCCAAGAGACCCACTTGTTGAACATAGAGTCATGTAAGTCAGAAAGTCATGGAATTCGAACGGTCATGAGGGTAGTCGAACGGCCACAAGGGTTAGTTTCAGCCTTGGCTCTAAATACCCCCCTCATTCACACAGGAAAGTACTTTTCACCTCAGCTCCTTCAACATAGCCAAGAGAGTCTGTAATCCTTTTCTTTGAGGAGTAAGTAGTGGCTCTAACGCCCCACTGACAAGGTTAGTGATGTATGGTGTAATGATGTGTCTTGGAACTTTCACTTAATTTAGAAGCCTGTCAACAGGCCAACACATTTTCACACATATATTGTATTTGTTGTAAGACTAATATTTAACACTTGTAATGCATGTTGCTTTAACCATGTGTTCTACATCTGAACTGATTCATTTGTTGTAATGCATAATTTATTAATGGAAATGTGTTGTATATGTTGTTAATGTTGTCCTGTCCATGTCAACTGATTTGTCGGACATTAGATAGACCTTTCACATGAACCTTGATGTAACAACCATTGCACGTCTTAGACTGATCCGTGAGTGTTGTACATGTTATCTTACCTTGTATGGTGTGACTGTCACATCCAAGTGGACTGCTCCACCAGAATCTGTGCATGTCCTTTGTGTTGTGTGTTCCTAGCCGAGTTGGGACTGATCCCATTCAACTTGATACTCACCTTCACCTTCTTCCCCTCATAGTGAAAGAACCATTGACACAAGTACACTTACACTCACCAGGCACGCAAACCTCACTTCTTAAAGAAAAAGAAAACCACTCTCCTGTGCTGACAAGCAAGAGTTGAGGCAAACCTTAGGATAATGGCAACTGGGCCATCACATCAGATGGGACTCTCACTCCAAATGGCGTGAGGTCTAGTTGGGACTTCATATTGGGGAGATCCCCTAAATGTTGGCAGATCCAACACCGTCAACATTTATGGTGCTAGAAGGAGGGAAATCAATTGTACACGGTTGAAATTCCCCTCACACTCACTCATCAACCATCTGGTCAAGGTAGTAACTCACACTCCCTCTCTCACGACTCGACAGTTGGTTACTCCTCACCTCCCAGAACTGAACACGAGATTTAATATCAACACCTACGCTCCGTTTGTCCCATCACTCGCCATTTTGCGAAAGTAGTCGGAATGATCCCAGGCATACAGTATCTTCCACATGCATCGAAGAAGCCAAAATCCACTCCCACAGGGGTTGTTGTATCATTGGTGGAAGAATGAGTCCTTGTTACTCTTAAAGGTTTGGAAGAAGCTATTGAAGATGGAGAGGAACCTCCAATCTTCTTTGAAGACAAACAGAGCACTCTTGTGGTCATGGGATCAAACTCTGTTATAGGAGGTGGAGGGGAAGGTAGTGGAGCAAGTGGAGGTAGAGACGAACTGGCAGGCTCAAATCTAGAACCATCAGATTCCAAAGGAGAGGAAGAAGACAAAGAGGACGAAGAGGACAAAGAGATGGCTGAACCAAATCTTGAATTCATTACTCAGGGACCATTGTCTCTCCTGGCTATTCTGCACAAGATGCCGAAGCGAGTTGAGAGAATGAACATCAATTTTAACCCTGACAGCGTAGTGAAGGAAGAAGACCACTTAGACAACTTCTACCTACAACTGCAAACCCTTGAGGTACATTATGATGATGTAGCATGTAGATTGTTTCCATGTAACTTGGACGGCCAGGCAGCTACTTGGTATCACAGCCTTCCACCCAACTCTATATAGAACTGGGGTTCTTTCAAATGTATGTTCCTTGAATATTTCGTTGATGACAAGACTCCAGACATGCTACTCAAAGAACTGGGAAGCCTCAAGATGGAGCGAAAAGAGAAAGTGAAAGATTTCAATCAAAGGTTTACACTATCTTGAACAAGTTTTCAGTAGACACCAAACCTCATGACTCCATCACTGTCGACTATTACACATCTGTACTGCCAACCACCATTGCGTAGTTCGTCAAGCGAGCTGTGAAGCCAACATTGTTATAAAGCTGCGAAGAGGCTATTGTTGTTGAGAAAGACTTGCGCGCCATTTGATTCATCAAGGATGAAGAATCAACGAAAGACTCCAAGGATGCGAGAAGAAAGCCCCAAGCAACGATAAGCAAAGCCAGAGACACAGAAGCAACTGACATTGAGACCCTCACTCGCCTTGTGAAGAAATTGACGACCAAAATGTTCGAACTCAAGCAATGGAAGGCGGATACATTCGTGAAAAGTCATCCACCCAGACAAAGACAGGCAAGCAGTTCATCAACTAACTCATCAAGCAACAATCGATTCGGTTCCAAATTTTTTCAGAACCCTATGTTCCAACTCGATCAATGCGCTAATCCTAAGTACTACTCCTTCCATGAAGAATTTCACCTCGAGAACTCTTGTTCAAATTGGAAGCGAGTTGTTACCTCATACACTTGATGTGGATGGCAACATATAGGAGCAACTGGAAGACACTGATGGTAAAGAAGAGGTTGCACCTAATGAAGCACCAAGTTCTAAACATGTGGTGAATGCATATCAGTGCTCGCAAGTAGTCTC
>APFE031478089.1:109072-123504 GCA_000404065.3 Pinus taeda | reverse complement strand
TTGGACATGAGGTAGGCCTTAAACACATTTGTTTGCCATTATTTATAAAGCGCATTTAGAGAAAGATAGTGCCTGGTTGGTTTGTTTGTCATTAGGTCTTTATTAGATTCTAGGAAGGTCTATCTTGTCTGCAAGATCGACTCATTCCGCGTGACAGGAACTCACACCACTTTCCCGTGTCCTTATTTGGCTTCACAGTGTTGTTCTTTTCTTGTGGATTTCGCAGGTTGTCCTAGGCCACCCTGCCTTGATTTTTCCTTTGTTCAGCAGTTTGGGGGCACCTTTCCATTGCTTCGGATTTGTAGATCTGAAGTGTCACTTCTTCTGTTTAAACTTCTGCTCGATCTTGATAATGTATCGGTATGTCATGCCGAGCGAGGATATGTCCAGGAACTCCATCTCATCTTGGATGTACCTGTGTAGGCAGTCATGGTATTTGAGTACCAAAGGTAGCTCAGAATACTTGATACCCAACTTTGTGTGAAGGGTATGAAAAATATTGGGAAACTCTGGCACGTCTTAGTCCCTTCCCTGCCACAACATGGTTCACTTTATGTATTTATCCTCATAGCTTCTGACAGGTTAGTATTGCGCCTTAATGGAATTTCAAAATGAATTCCAAGTGGGTGCGACTGAAAACAGTGAGGTTGTACTTTCATCCTTCTGCTCACAGTAGGTTTCCCACCAGTCCTTGATGTGGGGGGCGGCTTTGAGAAGAGCGAAAGTAATCTTTTCCCAGCTGGAAAAATCATGAATAGAAAAATACCCTTCTAGAAGATTTAAGCATTTACCTATAGTGTTTTCATCTATCTAACCCTCAAATATGGGAATGTCAAAGTTAACTTGTACCTTAAAGGGTGTGGCACTTCCAACGTAGTTGTTGGAAGTAGATGTGTCACCCCTAGGTAGCCGTTGAAGGATCTGTGCAAAGTTGTCCATCATCTCATTCCTTTATTGCTCGAGGGCCTCTTTGAGAAATATTTTGATAGGATCTCCTACCCCCTCATCTTTCTTTTCATTCGCCATGGGAGGTCGACGGGATTTGCAAGGCTGGTATTGCAAAGGTTCGACCAATTCAAGCCCTAACTCCTTATATCCCGACCTCATTGGGGACATGCAAAGAAAAACAGAGAAAGAGCATACCGCTATGATACCACTGATCTAGATTTAAACAGGAACACAACAAATTATAGAGATAACCATAAATACAGAGATACAAGCAGAAATAATACTTCATTTCATTAATGTAAAATACTGAAATATGCTTAAAAACAGAAATGGAAATAAACTAGCTTGGGCAATGGTAGCTTATCTCTGTGGAGAGATGTGGTGGCTACATGCCTCTGAATTGTCTTACAATGAGGCTTGAAGGCCTATTTTTGTTGAGAAACAATGGAAAACCCTAAAAATCCAAAACCATAACCCTAGGAGATGAAGCGCCAAAATATTGGCCCCATTTTGGGTAGATTGGTACATCAACTTCCTGGGGTCGTAACTTTATATGATCTCCATTTGATGCGCACAATACCTCATTATAAATATCTATCCAAGGACTACAACTTTGGGATGAGAAACATCAATCCATGGACATGTTCCTCCCAGTTTTCCCAAAAAACGTTGTTTAGGGCCTTAAAACGGCTCCGGAAGTTCAGGACCTGAAAAACTACCAAAAATAGTAAATTGTGCTACAAATAAGGAAACTAAAAAATTGAAAGAAATAATGGTGGGGGTCGAAGTGGAACTGGCGAGTGGCCACCAATATCCACGTGGATCAAACACCCCGCTGGCGGGGTTAGTGATGTATGGTGTAACGATGTGTCTTGGAACTTTCGCTTAATTCAAAAGCCTATCAATAGGCTAGCACATTTTCACACATGTATTGTATTTGTTGTAGGAATAATCTTTAACACTTGTAATGCATGTTTCTTTAGCCATGTGTTCTACATCTGAACTAATTCATTTGTTGTAATGCATAATCTATTAATGGAAATGTGTTGTATATGTTGTTAATGTTGTCTCGTCCGTGTCAACTTCTCTGCTAGACATCAGACAGACCTTTCACATGAACCTTGCTATAACAACCATTGCACTCATCTCAAACTGATCCGTGAGTGATGTACGTGTTATATTCCCTTATATGTTGTGATTTCCGCATCCGAGTGCACTGCTCCATTGGAAGTTGTGTATGTCTTTTGTGTTGTGTGTTCCTAGCCAAGTTGGGACTGATCCCTTTCAACCTGGAACTCACCTTCACCTTCTTCGCCTCACAGTTAAAGAACCATTGACTCAAGTACACTTACACTCACCATGCACGTGAAACTCACTTCTCAAAGACAAAGAGAAACACTCTCTTGTGTTGACAAGCAAGAGTTGAGGCAAATCCTTAAGATAATGACAACCGAGCCATCATACCAGATGGGACTCCCACACCAAACGGTGTGAGGTCTAGTTGGGACTTCATGCCAGGGTGATCTCTTGAGTATTGGTAGGTCCAGCACCATCAATAGGATTCCCTGCCTCTTATTGACCCCTATACATACCGAGTTTCTCTTAAAAGCAATAAAACATACTTCTTGTTGGAACTGGTCAATTTCTTGGCTTGGTTGGCACTTACCAATGAAATTTTCAATTTGCCTTTGTGCGCGTTGATGATGAAGGATTTTCCATCCTTAATGATTTGGTAATGGTTAACTCTCCTCATGAATATTGCATCACGCATGTACATGTATGGACTCTCAAAAAAGACTCCACATACATCAAGGTGAACCACATCCATATCTAATTCATCAATAAAATCAACATTGATAGCAAATCTATTTTTTCACTGGTTTGTTACCTTCATCTCTGCATCTTTATGTACCCATCCTATTAGATATGGCTTTGGATGATAACAAATTTCCAACCCCAACTTCTTGACCAGATCTGTTGCAATGAGATTTGCCTACGATCCTGAGTCAAACAGGGCATCAATCTCCGTATTCTTGACTTGTATCTTTACATGGAAGAGTTTGGTCATTTCTTTCTCTTCTTGTTATTGAAGGCTACTCATATTAACCTCCTTCGGTATTGATGTAGAAATAATCTTCTCATCCACATATGAGCTTCTTTCAACATGGTTTCTCGAATCATGGCCATGAGATTCTTCTTCTTATTATTATCTTTCTTCTTGTTCTTCGGGTTTAGCTCTAGATGCAACTTCCAACACTTCTCCTCTGTATGGCCATAAATGTTGCAGTGGTTGTAGTGGTTACTAGTATCTTTGCACTCGTGTGTTGTGGCTACCGTATTTTTATCTTTCCCCCTTTCTACGTCTTCTTCCACTCCTTAGAAGTTTCTTGTTGCTCCTTCTGCTTTGATCCACTTGATTGCGCTCTTTTCATACCTATGTTCTCCAGGTACTGTGCATGTACACAAGCCTCGTCCAACATTTTGGGCTTGAACAATATCACTTGCTTACACAGATGTTGGTGCGGACCCCCCAAATACTTGAGGAGTACATCTGGGTTCTTTGGAGAGATACCAAACATTATAGCAATCTTTATAAATTCTAAGGTGTACTCCTGCATGCTTTCGCCCATATTTTTCTTGAAGTAATGCCACCAAATCCACTAGTCTTCCACGTACCCAATGGGATAAAATTGTGACTTAATGAGGGTTTTTAAATCCTCCCACTTAAGTCATTGGAGGTTCTCCCTCCAACCTCAGAGTTTTCGTGTGGCTCTCCCACCAACTCAGTGCATGGCCTTCCAATTTCAGTCGCATGAATGATATCTTCTGCCCTTCCTCGATTAGATGGACATTGAAATAAACTTCCAAATGTTTCAACCATTGGTATAGCTTCAGAGCATCAGTCTTGCAGTGGTATGGCTTGATATTGACTTTTGCTTCCACTTTAAGCAAGGATTGGTTTACAGCACTTGAACTGGGTTGATCTTTTACGGGTTATTTCTTCGGTTGGTTATCTGCATCTTCCTGATCTCTCGATCCCCCTTCTAATTTGTACCCTGCATTCAAACCCCCTTCTTATCCAAATATCCCCAGCTTATTGCTCAGGGCCTCCATGAGGAGGTTTACATTGCGGTTTATATCCATGACTTTTTCTTCGAGCCCCAAATACCTCACCTTTGCAGGATCACGAGGTTTGTTTACGGAATCATCACCCATGATTAGGGTTTTACGATTTTCTGCCCCGTTGATCTATATCCTTGCAATCTCCACAAGATACCCAAAGAAACCTAGCTCTGATACCAAATTATCTATAAACTGTTGTGGATATTCCATTGGATAGTTCGTCACAATAGATCTGATAATATTATATTAAAAAAATATGAGATTCTACACTATTATAGTTTTATTTAATTTCCAGATCTGTAAGATTAACTGTAATTAGTGTATGCATGTGAATATAAATTATGAAAAAAATTAGATAACGAATAAAACAAGCTCACACACACATAAGACACAAGATATGTTCTCTGGGAAACCCTTTCGGGAGAAAACCTAGATGGAAGGTGAGTTTGCTTCGCTCTCTTTCTCTGTCTGCAAATATGGTTGCAGATCGTCTCTATGTGCCCTACCTCCTATCTCTCCTGGCTATCTTTTCTCATCTATGGAACAAATTCTCTCGAAAGAATGGAATGCCTCTTCCTCCTAGTGGCCTGGTTATAACACAACCCGATAGCGTACTAGTGATTAAGTTTGACTACATCAACTCGTACCTAGAGTTATAAAATAGAATATTCTAGAGCATTCTACATCAAGAACATGTGGTAGCCCCTTTTCCATGAATAATGGGGGCTGACACGGCATCTTCCCGAACTATAGCTGTGAAACATGAAGGTTAACTTCTGAGTGGCATAACATTTGCATACAGACTCTGGTTGACACAATTCTTGAGTCGTTGGAAAGATTTCTATGTGTAGAATAGCATGAAAATTTGTTACGCTTATCTGGCAATGTTTTACCCCCAAAAAACATCATTTGATGCCTCAAAACGCTCCTGGAAGGTTTCAAACCCCGTTTTTCCAAACTGGGTTCTGCCATAAAAACGTTCCCATGTGCTCATTCCTCCACTTTTTCCACTCCAAATGCATCGAGATGGATGAAAAACAATACAATGATCCAATTCAAATCACTTCATCTATGCTATTCCATTCTTCTCCTTGGTGACTAGTAGTGAATTTCACACCCATGGCCATGTTCATATATTAGAAAAGGAAAAAAGGTAATGTATATACATGTAACACTATGTCATCATCAACACAATGTTTACATTTTCATTTTATATTTTGATACAACTAGTGCACATTACTCTCAATGGTATCACTATGGCATCACAAACGCAAATTTTGGATTATATCTTTAGATTTTGACAAAACTTGTGGACATTACTCTCAATAGTATGATTGATTTTGTTTTCATTCCAAATAATGTTCTCAAATATTTCTAGTGATTTCATGAAACTATTTTCAAGAGATCAAACCAAAACTCTTGCATTTTAAATTCACCATAATAAGTCATAGTTTTTGGGCTTTAAAATTAGTATTATTTATTGAAAATGATTATTTGTGTTTAGAATTGGTTAACATTAAATCACGATTTTTCATTAATCATTACTATACTAATCATTACTATACTAAACCACATGTCTCAAGCTTGAAATTACCCTTATTTACTAAATATGAGTATTTTCATTGTGAATCGAAGTTGGCATTTAATTCAATGAATGTGGTTGAAGCTAAAAAATCATAGGTCTTATCTTCCAAATATATATTGAAAATGTATTATTTGTAATATAATTTTAAGAAAAAAAATTACCAATTTGACATTAATTTCATGTAAATGTTTATCAATATAAAAACAACTAGTGTCATATCTATATTTCACAAATATTTTGGTTAGTCATTTAGTTTTTTATTAAAAACCTTCACAATTATCTATTGCACATTTTCTTGTGAGTGATGTCAAATCTAAGGGGAGACCCATGAGACCCAAGTTGGTAAATATCTAAGGGGAATCCTAGTGAGATTCACGTCAAATTTAAGGGAGAGACCAAAGTTAAGAAGGATATTAGGACCCAAGGATTTATTGTCTCCCTAAAAGAAAGCATTGAATGCAGGAAGTAGCCTTTATAAGTCAGTCCAACCTCAAGTGTCAAATCCTACAAACAACAAATGGGTAAGTGCATTTGAAGAGTGTGTGTGTATCATATGCTGTGATCTAAGGAAATAACATCAAATGATTTGAGGAACATAGGAGTGTATTAAAGTATGAGGATAAAGTATGAGGTGTAGAGCATAAGGGTTAGAGAAAGCAATGAAGAAGAGGTATGAGGAGCTCATGGGAGCTTCATTGACAAAGCAATACCATATCACATGCATTCATACTGGGGCATAAAAAATGAAATAATATATTGAGCATATAATAGGGAGTAAAGGGTTTTTATATGTTGTATAGCAATGTGTGTATTATAAGGTATTGTTTATATAATGCATTGGCCATTTGGAGGCAAAAAACAAGTGGGTTGGAGAAATAGAGGTTCATGAGTATTGTGGGAGTATCAAGAGTGAGAGGGAGAAAGAAAAACTATGGTAATATTAGGTCCATAGTAGCATAATATTCAAACATGTGGCCCTAATATTGACATGCAATTCATGGTAATGTTAAATTCTTAAAGTAGAAGTGAAATTCTCCATTATCTTTCATTTTCATCCTTTTACTTAAATTTTTAATATTAATACGAAATGACTTAAGATGTTTGAGAGTGGTTCAGACCTCATATAGATTTCATATGGAGAAAGTACAATTTTAGATCTCACTCAAAATCTAGCAAACTTATTATTTTTCCAGGATTTCAGGATTGGGGAGATTGTAATGTTTCCATTGGATTTTGTCATGTACTAAGGTATGGAACTCATATTTAATCAAGAGAACCAATCCCTCTATGTACCTTGATGTTAGTGATAGTGGTTGTCAAACTCCTTTATCATGACCTACTAAAAATGTACCTTTCACTCAAACAAAATATTGACTTTACATGCTATGTTTTTTCTATCTTATGTTAATGCTTAGAGGGTGATATTAATGACAAAGATCCCAAGAGATGCAATGTTTTGATGATATGTAGGTATTTGTTGTAGCATGTTTTTTTGGATGCTAGAGGCCATCCATAACCTATTTGTAGATGTATTTTTGGTTAAGAGATGGATTGCACTCATTTTTATTTTGGTTGTGTGCACCCTTACATGTTATATAAATGAGAACTTGTAATTTGTGGACCTATGGTTGATGAAGATTATAACTACTAGAGGAATGATGTTATATGGTTTAGTCCATGTTTTTATGTTTTTTATCACAAATTCATCATTCTACATGCTTTTGTTGACATATACGCATCAAAATATATAAAAATATATATTATATAAAATTCACTCCCAAAATCACTCTCAACCTGGGATCTTTTGAAAATGTCACCCCTCGCTCCTGCTTCCGCTCCCACTTCCCGCTTCTACTCCCACTTCTCGCTTCCACTCCAGCTCCCAAGAAACCTTGCTCCAAAACATACATGCATCACATTACTAATACCTCTATGATCTATGTCTAATGTGTATGTTAAGATTTTTTACTTGTTTCTCAGCTAGTGATCCTCACAATGATGGGGCAATAGGGAAGACAACATATATGGCACCTTCACATTTTCCTTACATTAGTGATGAGAAGGTTGAATAGAAGTGAAGGAAACAGTGATACTGACTATTGCTTGGTAGAGGACAAATGCATGCCACATGAGAGAGTGAAATAGGCTATTGTTTGGAAGAGTGAGCATTCATGCTAAGGGAACACATGTCACACCTTGGTTAATTTTAGTTTAAATGTTGTTTCAAATTTAGAAATTTCAGGTTTGGATAGAGTTTGTCTATTATTATAGCTTTTGTTTTGTTATTTTTAGCATGCATGATATATTCTTACTAAGAGGGGATAGATCCTTAGCCAATTAGAATACTTATGCATGAGAAATTTCCATCTTATGTATCGGACATAGATCGCAAGGAATGGATGCATGCTTGCATTCTCCAGTTCATCTTTTGATGGATACAGACTTACTTGGCACTCTTACCATACAATCATGGTGCACTAGGTGATTAGATTAGGGCTATGATTTGACAAATTCCAACCAAATCAGATTTTTCATGTGTTCATATTCATTGTACTTTCTCTCCTATTCCTATTCTTTAAGCAAGATGAAAGGTGTGCCATTGTGTTGGTTATAAAGGTTTGGTTTTGAATTGTTGTAGTGTATCATTTTTTAGTATTAAAGAGAAGATATATGAAATTTAGAGTTAAAATATATGTATTTTCCATAGTATGTATTTGTAAATCAACCAACTTATATCTACCTTTTTTATTGAAACTTTAAAGTTTTTAGATACCTAGTATTTAGGCTATTCTTTCTAGGTGCATAATCTGCTTACCATTGTTAATGAAAATAAAGGGATATAAATATAAAAGGGTATAAAAAATGTTAATGAAAAAATGGATACCTACAATATCTAGTGAAAGTAGGGGCTTTTTAAATTGGGAAGGTGTATTTGGTTCGTATTGGTAGGGTGTTAAATAAAGTGATTTTTAGAGGTATTTTCCAATATGTAGTCAAATTAAGGGTATTGTTTAGTATGTGCCGAATGCACGTGCTATGTTAGTGGTTCATTGTGAATCCCTCGTGGAGGAGCTATTGTGAGTGGAGCAAAGGCAAGGGGCAAAGTTGAGGAGCAAGCATGATAAGAGTTTGATGTGCGGGAATATTAATCTAATGATATTATTGAAAAAACTATAAATAATTTATGATGTGATTTAGTACAAAAACCTATTTATTTCATCTTCCATTCATTAGTGAATAGACTAAACTTCTTGGTTCCACCCGACCCCCTATTGTTTAGCGAGTATATCTTGTGTAATTTTTTTTGGTGAATTTTTTGCAGATGTTATCCTCAACCCCTAGTCACAGCCTTTGGTTGAATAGGGGAAAAGGCGTGTCATCCAGGGCCTAAATCAGTCAGCACTCAAACTTATTGGTCTACATATTAATGTGGGGTGTAACGTTTCCCTAATATTTGGTATCAAGTAGCCCCTAGTTTATGATTCTGGTTATGAGGTGTTAAGGTGTGGTACCTAAGGATTAGAGCCCATAACATATCTTCTACCAGGAGTTTTAAAGATGAAGTATTTTTTGAATGCATTGATATCTCAAGCCCTAGTAAGAACCTAATCTCAACGCGATCGGAGGATTGCTCATGAAAGTGGTGGGAGCCGACTGTGAGGAGAAAAAATGCACAGTACTAGGGTTTGTAGCAGGATTTCAGTGTTGGGCACCATGGAGGGGCTTGAAGGGGGGAGTTCTACTCCCTCCTACAGTCATGTAGTCTCTAATCATTTCAAGAAGCCCATGGAAATGGAAACTGGGTGTACAGAAAGAGGCAAACAAGAAAATGGCAGAGCACAGAAGATGGCAGAAACACAGGAGGAAGTCAAAAGAGAGAAACGTACAGAAGTAGACAGTCAGAAAGCTGACCCCAGAATTTGGACAGGACCTTATAAACCAAGGGCTTCCATCACACCCTGAGTGGTGTTAAGTGATCTAGTGCTACAGGCGCACAGGGAGCACATGGCAAGCTATGCAATGATATGCAAATTGATCGGGTATCGCCAACGAAGAAGGCCCTACACGCATGGATAAAGAACCATTTGAAACCTAAGGGAGATATAGATCTACACCTTGGATCCAAGGGTTTCTTTATAGTTGTGTTTGTAAACATAGAGGATAAGGACAAGATGTTTGAAGGAGGCCCTTACTTCTATGTGGCTGCAGATCTCTATATGCGACCTTGGGTGATGAAATTCATTTCGGTGCCGGCATGGATTACAAGCATATAACCTTTAGATGTCGTAAATGCCATGAACATGGGCACCTCTTTAGAGACTGCCTGGTAAATAAAATGGAGAGCAACATTAAAGCAACCTCAGGTAAAGAGACTAAAAGCTTTACTAAAGTGGGAGGCAAATGAAAAGGGGGGAGAAAGAACCAAAAAAAACCTGTGAGAAAAAGCAGCCTAGTCATAATAGGTTCAAGATATTAGAAGAAGAAGAGGGGGTTGAAAGAGAGAAGCAAGTATTGAAGGACAATCCAGTAGTGAAGGAAAAGGATGAAAACATAGAGGACAGATCTGACAAAAGCCAACAAAAGGAAGATCAGCCCAACACGATGGAACTTGATAGGGACCAAGAGATGACCTCAAGTGAAGTGGGAATAGAGGAGCAGGGATTGCAGGACATACTGGAAAGGGAGCATCTAGATGTAAAAAAAATTCCTGGAGGAAGGAACTACCAAAGGAGTGGATTCGCTACCTCAAGAGGAATTTAACATAGTACAAAAACTCTTCCTTTTGATAACTCAGGAAAAGGGTTCGGGAGTCAAAAGGAACCATGATAGTCAGGATAGTGGAGGGGTCAAAACTATGGAGGAAACAGAGGGACATGCTCCCAAGAACCCAGGAAGGAAAAGAGGAAGAAAAAGACAAAATGAGCTACTGATAGAATGTGGAAATCTCATGATCAACTCAGGTAAGATGAAAGACCTAACTAGTTACTCATTTACAAATCTTTCGTAATGAAACTTACAACATGGAATATTAGGGGTCTAGGAAGTAAAAGGAAACAACGAAATCTCAATAATAGAATGAAGGGTGAAAAACCAAATTTGGTATTTATCGAGGAAATAAAATGTTCTGTGGACAAAATAAGAGAAATTCATAGCAAGTGGCTTATCAAGTATGAATATCTAGAAGTTAAAGCAGACAATGCAGTAGGAGGAATTCTTACAATGTGGAACCCTCAAAAACTTGGAATCCTAGATGCTGAAGCATCGAGGAACTACCTATCAGTGGTTATCCAACCTTTGGGGGACAAGGAAGTTTATTTGATTACAAATGTCTATGGTCCACAAAAGCTTGAGGATAAATTCAAGCTTCTAACCTCTCTGGAGGAGCTAAGAGAAAGGCATACGGGCATCCCATGGATTCTAGGAGGGGATTTTAATATGATCAGATCTCTCTCGGAAAAGAAAGGTGGGACTAGATCTCTAGGCAGAGATTCCATAGCTTTTCAGAACTTCATTATCAACATGAGGCTAGTAGATACAAAAACCTACATTGGTATCTTCACCTAGAACATAAAAGGGGAGGGGCTGCTCAAGTGGCCTCTAAACTAGATAGATTCATTATCTCTGAGGACCTTATCCTCTTAGGACTTGACTTATTAGCTATGATTCTCCCTTTTGGAGGCTCAAACCACTAGCCCATTCAATTAGAAGCGTCCTTTATAGGAACACCAAGAAATAGACCTTTCAGATTTGAAAAAAATTGGCTTACCCATTCGGACTTCAACAACAATATTGAAAAATGGTGGACAAAAGATTTTAATGTTCAAGATACTAAAATGTTCCTTCTGCAACGGAGGCTGAAACACATCAAACTCAGGATTAAATATTGGAATAAGAATGAGTTTGGCAATATCTTCGAAGCCAAAAAAGTAGTTGAGGGAAAGCTACAAGAAATTAACCAGGAGCTCATCACAAAGGGATTCACCAAGGAGGGTAAGAAGCAAGCTGACTCGCTTCAACAAGACTAGGAAGGATTATGTAAGTAAGAGAAAATCTTCTAGAAACAGAAATCGAGAGTTCAATGGTTAAAGGAAGGAGACAAGAATACAAGGCTTTTTCACAAGTCCACTATGGATCATCGGTCTCATAACACGATTCTAAAACTGAAAGATACACAAGGAAAATAGCTCAATACCCACAAAGAAATAGAATCTGCTCTGGTTCAACATTTCCAAGGCATAGCAGAGGAGCCCCTCATAGCCAGATCACATTTCATCAATGACTTCATTAAACACATTCCTAGGCTTGTGACAAGAGAAGATAATTATAATATTAACAGGCCAGTGAATGAACAGGAGGTTAGCGAAGTCATCAAAGAAATGGAAAATGGGAAGGCTCCTGGCCCGGATGGTTTCAATGTTGACTTCTTCAAAGCATGCTGGAACATAGTCAAGCAAGATATTTTGGAGGTGGTAGAGGACTCAAGGAAAAACAAAACTATTTTGAAGGTTCTCAACACCTCTTTCATAGCCTTCATCCCAAAGCAGGAAAATGCTATGACACCAGATAGATTCAGACCCATAGAATTATGCAATGTGGTGTACAAAATTATTTCCAAAATAATTGCAAACAGGCTTAAGCCCCTTCTTCCAACTCTATTGTCTGAGGAGAAAACTGGATATGTGGAAGGTAGACAAATTCTAAACAATATCATTCAAGCTCACAAAGTGATCCACTCTTTGAAGAGCAATAAGCAGACAGGCATGATCATGCAACTTGATCTTGAAAAGGCTTATGACAAGCTTAGTTGGGCATATATCAGGGAAGTTCTAAAAGCATATGGCTTTGACCATAACTTGATAAGATGGGTAATGGCCCTCGTTACCACTTCAAGCTTTTCAATACTACTGAATGACTCACCATCCAAAACCTTCAAGCCTACAAGAGGTCTTAGACAAGGAGATCCGCTCTCACCCTTCCTCTTTATTCTCATGATGGAAGGGTTGGGAAATGCGATCAAAGCTGCCAAAGTAGAAAGCAAAATTCAGGGGCTCAAACTCACCATGAATGGGGATGCTTTGACTCATCAACAATTTGTCGACGACACCATGTTGCAGGGTACACCTATGATCAAAGAAGCTCTTGCCTTCAAACAAATTCTGAAAGACTTTGCTATGGCTGTAGGCACTGAGGTAAGCCTTACAAAATCAAAGATTTTAGTTTTTAATACTGATATTTCTATACAGAGAAACCTCACCAGAATTCTAATTTTTCAAAGAGAAATGCTACCCTCCAAATATTTGGGAGTTCCTCTAATAGACAAACCTCTAAGCAAGATATTTTGGGAGCCTGTTATTAATAGACTTCAGGACAGAATCCGGAAATGGACAAATAGGTCTCTGAATTTGGCAGGAAGACTAGTGCTTACAAAATCCATCATACAAACTGTTCCTATTTTCGTGTTTTTAGCACTCCCAGCTCCTAAAGAAGTTATGCAACGCATTAGAAATATTCCAGGAGATTTTCTTTGGGGCAAACGGGAAGAGAAAAAGAAATGGGATCTGGTAGCCTGGGAAAAGATCTATAAACCTAAGACACATGGAGGTTTGGGACTTGATGACCCTGAAATCCTAAACAAAGTTTTGGGGGAAAAACTATGGTGGAGATGGCTAAAGGGATCAGATGCCCCTTGGACCAAGGTTTGGAAATAGAAATATGCAAACAATTGGCAAGAAAGGGAGCACATCAGAATGTTTGGAATAATTAAAGGCTCCCACATATGGAACAAAGCTTGGGAAAACAGAGCTATTGTTCAAAAACATAGTTTCTGGGAAATCAGAGATGAAAACCTTGCTTGGTTTTGGGAAGACAATTGGCAACAGGAACCAAAATTGCTGAGAGAAGATTTTGACAATCTTAAGAAGGATACCAATGACAAAGGGTTACACAGGGTAAATGACTTCTGGGAGCAAGACAGAAATGAAGGAAAATGGAGAGTATGGAAGAATCTGATTTACTGTGAGGACTCTCCATTGAAGACCCAGGCAAAAGCTCTCATAGCTATCTTGGAGTAGAGAAAGATTCTTATTAAAACATCTTCAAACCAACTGAGATGGGGCAAAAACAATGAAGGAATGTTAACCTTAAAGAGGCCAAGTGAATAGCCCTTGGGCTTAACTCTCCAAACCTTGATACGGTATGGAAGGACCTATGGAAGAATCAAATTTGGATGAAAATCAAACTATTCATGTGGTTGGTGCAACATAAAAAGATTCTAACTTTGGAAAACCTGCGGAAGAGAGGTGTAATTGGCCCATCAAGATGACAGCTTTGCAAATTACAAGAAGAAACTATGGAACACCTTCTCAACCTTTGCCCATTCACCTCCACCTTGTGGAATTGGGTAGCTTCAATCTTTAGAAATTATAACAGGGACATTGGCAACATCAAAAGCACATTGAGGAATTGGAGGAGTAATTTCTTTGCAAATGAAATAATCAACAAAGCTTGGGAACTGGTTCTTGGTTTTCTAATTTGGGGTGTATGGAAAGGATGCAACAATAGAATCTTCAAGAACAGGAGTGGTTCTTCCTAGAGAATTATGGATCAGATCATAGGACAACTCAAAGAGACAGTAGGAAGCCTTATAAACCCCCCCCCCCGAGAACCAACCTCATGAACAGGATAGGCAGATTCTGCTACAGTTGGGCCTTCAAGGGCTCTTTCCCCAAGGAATAACCAACAATATAAGTCATATATTAGCTGATAAAGATCTCTG
>APFE031478089.1:61663-103292 GCA_000404065.3 Pinus taeda | reverse complement strand
AGAGTGTTGGATATTTGTGGCTTTGTTGATGCAGACTGGGCTAGAGATCTGGATCAGAGAATATCTACAAGTGGGTATGTGTTTAACCTATTTGGAGGTGCAGTTAGTTGGATGAGTGAGAAACAATATGTAGTGGCACTATCAACTATAGAGGCAGAATACATGGCAGCCACTCATGCAAGCAAGGAAGCAGTTTGCTTGCAGAGATTGTGTTCAAGTATGAGGTTAGTACAAGAAGCTATAAGGATAGACTGTGGCAACCAAAGTGCAATTTTCTTGGCAAAGAACCCTGCATATCATTCAAAGACAATGCACATTGATGTTCAGTATCACTTTGTGAGGGATATGATAGAAGACAAAAAGGTGTTACTAGTAAAGGTGGACATTTTGAAGAATACTACAGATGCATTGACAAAATCTGTGAGCTTTGAGAAGTTCTCTTGGTGTAGAGAAAAAATGGGTGTTGTAGGGCTGGATAAATGACTAAGCTCTTTTGTGGCCCCTTGTGGAAAGGAAAAAAACAAGTGGGAGAATGTTGGATTGTGTTATATTCTTTCCACGACTAGCCCACATAGTTAACTGGGGGTTAGATGGGGGTAGGTCATAGGGGATTTGAGGGGCACACGTAACCCCACTTTATGGGCTTTGGGGCAGCGCCCCAGAAAATTTTGGTTTTGGACCCTATGTTAGGTTGGGCGGACCCACCTATGGTTTTGTGCATGATTTTGGATGCGATGGTTTTTGGTCCATGGTTTTGGACGTGATGGTTTTTCGGTCCATGGTATTGGATGCTTCGACATGTATAAATATGTATTGTAATATTGAAAGGAACATAATGAAAAATCAAGCCGGTAGTCCCGGTTTTGGGATCAGGGGAAAATCTCTGTGTATATGTGTTTTATGTGTTATGCTCTCACATTATTTATTTTCTATGTTTTAGAATTCGTATGCAGGTAATTTTTTTATGGGGTTAAAACCTACAACATCGATATCCTAATGTCTCAGAACCATTAGGTGATAAGAAATTTTAAAACAAATAACAAAAACAATTTCCATCATCTATACCCAAAAGGTCTTGTTTTGCAAGGTCTCTATTGTTAAATATTTTGAGAATTTCCTTGACATAATAGTGTAAAGTGAAAACTTGAGGTTTTGGCCCCCAACATCCTCTTTCTCATGAAAATATAGAAATATTGCCATCAAGTGTCATATTTCACTCATACTTCGTCATATCGAGAGTTCACAAAGAAAATACTACTCATATCCTTCGATATTCGATATCTTGGTGAATCATACTTTCAACTAACAGATAGATTGGCATTTCTTGTAAAAAGGGTTTCTCGTTAAATAGGTCAAATAGATCTTGTTTTGTATCCATTTTCCCGTGTTAAATATTTCAAGCATGAAGCTAAATTTTGAGGTTTGAACCCCAACACCAAGTAGACATGAAAGTTAGTGTTGAAAAGAACCATTAGGCTAGTAAGCACTAGTTGGTATAATGTGGGAATATGTTATAGTGTTTTAAGTGCCAAGGTTAGAGAGTTGGTAAAAGAAAATTGGTAAGTGCATGGATATATATGAATCTCGTGGAACTGGCCTATAAGTACTTGAGTGAAAGTGAAAATAGTTGATAATTGGGATTGAACGAAGTGCTTAGTACAATGAAATATAAAGTACAACGCTAAATAATAGAGGAAGTTAGAATCTAGTTGAGGAATAAGCAAGCTAAAGGCTATAGCAAAGTTACAAAATTATGAAGGGTTAATTGCAGAGCATATCAGCGGGAGAACATAGTAGAGTTCACAAAAGAAAGTAAACAAGTGTATGGTAGACTGCAAATTTGAGAAGAGCATAACAGAGTGGCTTGTAGAGAAAAGAAGAGGATTGATGTCTCATGTAGGTTGGTGCCTACAAAGCAGAGGGGATTAATGTCTCATGCAGGTTGGTGCCTACAAATCAAAGGGGATTAGTGTCTACTTTAGGTTGGTTCCTATAGATTCGAATATTGAGGGGATTAGTGTTTCATCTAGTTTGGTTCCTACAAAAATATGTAACATTAGGTTGGTTCCTACAAGATATTTCATATAAAGAATTTTTTTGGTTTTCTCCCATAAAGGTTTCCTTATATATCTTGTGTTATATGTTCAATTTATGAGATTGATGTTTTATGATGTTTGAATGTTTAAATAGGTACAAATTGTCATATATTAATTCACCCTCCCCACCCCCCACCCAAGTATAATTATGAATCAAACAATTAGTATTATAGAAGGTTTCTTTGGAAGCAGCTTGGTATTTGGAAGGATGATCTTAGAGGGACCAATCGCTATTCAGGATGGTTATTCTCAAACAAAGTCCCACTTTTTGATGGAACCAATTATGTTTTATAGAAAATAAGGATGAAGACCTAAATGGTGTCTCTTGGTGTTGAAATTTGTCTATCTATTATGGATGGTTATCAAGTTCCAATACTTCCCCAAACTACTTTAGATGGTAAAAAGGCCTATATAGGTAATGCAAAATCAATGAATTTCATTTTTTGTGGCCTAGAAGAATTAGAATTTGTGAAGGTAATGCGGTGTAAGTTTACAAAATACATGTGGGAAAAGATTCAAAGTAGCTATGAAGGACATGAAAAGGTAAGGAAATCAAAGCTTCAAACTCATAGAAGACAATTTGAGAGTTTGAATATGGATGAAGATGAAAACATTACATCCTTATTTCTTTGTATATATGAGATTATTAATGTTATTATAGGGCTTGATGAAAAGATTGAGGAATAAAAAATTGTTCATAAATTTCTAAGATTTCTCCATTTAATGTTTAATGCAAATGTTTCATCCATTAAAGAAATGAAGTATCTAGATACTCTAAAGATGGATATAATTGATGGAATCTTGACTATATATGAATTGATAACTGAAAAGGAAGATTTACGATTAAAGAAGAAGTGTTCAAGGAAACAAAGAAGACAAAAGGACACAATTCCCATGATTCTCCATTTATGAATTAGATGAAGAAGAATCTTAGTTTGTGAGAAACTTGAAGAAAGGACATGGAAAATACAAAGGTAATATTCCATTAAAATTATTTGAATATGGTAAAATAGGTCAGTATGCTTCTAAATTTCCATATGAAAAATTGGAGGGAATTGTTGATGATAAAATATAGGAATAGAAGGGTTGATGATATTATTTATTATTGGGTGATGCTCACAGGGGTGAAGAAGTGGGATTGAAACTAGTGAAATAAAGCATATAGCATCAATCATCACTTCCGGGGCTTACACCCAGTAACCAGGACTTCCCGGGAGGTCACCCATCCCAGATCGCCTCTCGCTCAAGCACGCTTTAACGGTCCATGAGGCACAATAATTGCTAAGGTTTTGCAAATGGGGTAGCAAGCTAAGTGGGTTTCATTGTGGGGAAAACTCCATAGCTAAGCACGCTTGAGCCAGAGGCGATTTGGGATGGGTGACCTCCTAGGAAGTCCTGGTTACCGGGTGCAAGCCCCAGAAGTGATGATTGACGCAATGTGATTTATTTCACTAGTTTCAATCCCACTTCTTAGTTAGTTACGAGTACCTCTCATGGAAATGGTCATAGATGAATGACTTACTTAACGCAATTGAATCCCAAAAATTGATATCTAGCATTAATGATATCTTGTAACATTATTTAGATAACATCACTTATCCAAAAGTGTGTCTGTGTGTGTTTTATTATTATTATTATTATATTCTTTTAATTGATTACACATAAATAAATATACATAAATTATTAATAACAATAACTAAAATATCATAATATTACACACTATTAAAACATTATTAATAATCATAATTGTGACTAAATATGAGTAATAACTAGTTGTCCATAAAAAGAGGAGTAATGTCCACAAAAATGGAAAATTAAATAATCACAAGATATAAATAAAATTCTTATTGTAATAACTTTTTTTTAGGAGAGTTGACTTCATTATATACATATACATTTATAATTCATAAAACCTATTTTACAAACATAATAACAAGTAAAATGTGAGAGTAAAAATATTTAAATTTTACCAGCGAGATTTACGAATTAAAAACCTTCATTCTTCGCAAATATTTTTTCATTTTTCAATATGAGATATTCATATGCATCATATAAAATATTTCATAAAGTATTATTTATTGGTGTGTAAGACCCTGTTCCAAAAAGATGCGAAAATAATATTTCCAAGTTTGCTTAGGTAGTTAATTTCACAAACATTTTATTGTGATGATTGACACTATGTGATTATTTCACTAGTTTCAATCCCACTTCTTCACCCCTGTGAGCATCACCCGATGCAATGAGTGCTAAGTGAACTATTCAAATCATGAGAAATTAGTCACTTACGACTACCTCTCATGGAAATGGCCATACGTGATGATTTAACGCAGTTGAATCCCAAAAATGATATCTAATATAATGCACTGCGTAAACCCCCTATACTTAAATTCAAAAAGAGTGAAGGGATCTCTAATTGAATGGTTCATGAGGCACAATACTTGCCAAGGTTTTGCAAATGGGGTAGCAAGCTAAGTGGGCATGATTGTGGGGAAAACTCCATAGTTAAGCACGCTTGAGCCAGAGGCGATCTCGGATGGGTGACCTCCCAGGAAGTCCTGGTTACCGGGTGCAAGCCCCGGAAGTGATGATTGACCCTATGTGATTTATTTCACCAGTTTCAATCCCACTTCTTCAACCCTGTGAGCATCACTGGATGCAATGAGTGCTAAGTGAACTATTCAAATCATGAGAAATTAGTCACTTACGACTACCTCCGGAAGTGATGATTGACCCTATGTGATTTATTTCACCAGTTTCAATCCCACTTCTTCACCCCTGTGAGCATCACCTGATGCAATGAGTGCTAAGTGAACTATTCAAATCATGAGAAATTAGTCACTTACGACTACCTCTCATGGTAACGCAGTTGAATCCCAAAAATGATATCTAATATAATGCACTGCGTAAACCCCCTATACTTAAATTTTATTAAAATACAATAATATATTATTATGAGAACTCTACCTTATATTTAATGTAGCGTAAAGTGAAAAGGAAAGTAATTCGTAAAATAATTTCCAATCCAGTATAATTACTCATCGTTAATTAATATTAATTCTCATGCATTGATTTTGGACCTTAAAGGTCTTCTTCTCCCGATTTGATTATAAACTATGAAATTTTTATTAATAATTTTATTTGTGTTCGGATGAGAATTTATTTCTAAGTTTATAAAAATTAATGAAATGAAATTTACCCATGTAAAGATGTATTCCAGATTGTAGGGTTAAGTCATAAATTCAAAGTGACTATAATTACTGATGATAAAAATAAAATGATCAGAACGTTTTAAAATGTAGTTGAATCATGATATTTTTTTGTAATCTTTGATTCAACTACATATATTGGTTTTTGTTGGTAGTTTAAATGATTGACTTGATAAATTATTTAAATCACTTTCTATTATTCAATCATATATATAAAATGAGGGGCCAAAATATTAAAGTATTTATTTGATATGTTGTTTATGTGAACTCAAAATGTATGACATTGATGGTTATATTACAAGAATTTGTGCAAATACCAGTTACATTAGTTATACATTTTCCTTATTTTTCTATTATTGTCATTTTAGTTATTTCATATGCTTACATCTTGATATTTGTTAACAATATAAGCATTGCCCTGATAGTCTTGTTGCAACCATACTGGATTGGTTTATCATCTAGTATATATATTATTATTAGATAATCTTATTCTTAACACTTGTCTTTTGCACGGAGAATAAGGAGTAATAATATATGATATTATATTGTATCACAGTTTGCATGTGATAAGTTACCAATAAAATTGATACAAGCATAACTAACCTTTAATTATCTTTCTTTATATCTTTGATCATGTCATTTCTTTCATTTTAAGTTTTATGGAATATTATTTTCTTATTACATAATTAAGGTTTCAATTTGATATCATTGAATATTGTTGTGTGTATGTCTCTCCCACCTAAAGCTTCACATTTTTCGCACTTTTTTATGAAATATATAATCTGGTCACATATATTTTCCTATCAAGATAAATTTTATAATTTGATACAAGGAATACCCCTTGAGGTGAAGGGAGAGCAACCCTTTTAGCTTCAAGTCAGGTGATTTTAAACCCTCAGTGAATGTGTTCTCAAATTTCTATTAGTTACCAGAACAGTCTAGGAACCAACACACTCTAAAAGAGGTTTGCATCTCAAGAGATTTGATCCCTCTCAGTTAAAATGGATCTAGGCTGGTTAATTATATGTTCTCTATTTTTTAGTTATTCTGTAATTTTATTAATTATGGATTTTTCAATTATTCTGTAATTTTCTTGGTTCAAATCGTTTGTTAGATGTTTTGAATTTGTAATGTCATTTTTGCTTGGAATCAAATAATGCAGTCTTAGGTAAGATTGCGATTTGTTTTTTCATTTTTTTTAATCCACCTTTGAATGCATAAATGGATTCAACACCTTAAAAAGCCCTCATAACACTTAGCTTTGCATGTTAAACAACTTAAACCTATAATTGTTAAATATTTCTACCATATTTTAAACGAAATTGATTAAAAGTGTGAGGGAAATGACCATTTTATTTATTATTTAAATTACAAGTATATATTTTCAGTCCCAACATTTGTAACCCTACTATGATGCCTTGTTATATTTGTCTACCGGTTTGCGGAAAGAATGGATATGTATTGGATTGGATGGTTTGGAAGGACAAATACTAGGACTCGTATAATGCGGTTTCAAAACTATATGAAGGCTCTTTCATTTTCCGTACCCTAGTGTCTATGCTATATGGAATTTTGTTTGCGCATATGGGAATTTTTTGGGTAAGGCCGATGGGTCACTCCCGATCCTTATGTTTATGTCCCTAGTGCACTGGCTTTGCTTATCTTTTTGAAAATATTTGGTTTTAGCCCTAAATTTCAAGGTTTTGGTATGTATATGGTTTTGTTTATACTTATATCCTCAGATATTCTAGGCAGAGTTGGATTCTAAAATATTAGCATAATATTACTTTAACATAAGCACCTTATCATTTTTTCCTAAGCCAAAATCTTAGCCCCTCCTCCCTTCTAATCTACCCACCCAAAAAAATTTTGAAATAAAAAAGCACCCTAATAACTTCAATAAGATAAATTGCTACAAACTTAACCACTTTTCAAAATCCCTTATTCATAAAATCTCTCAATAATTAATTCATATATTTTCATTCTCCCCTACTCACCCTTATCTTATCTTAGCCTTTCAACCTCACCTTGCCCCTCCCACTTATTTTTCCTTTCCTCTTCCTAGTTTTTTCTAACATTATTGGTTGCTTAATCTCTCATTTTCCTCATTAGTTAATCACTTTTTAATTATTAATTTATTTTCTTAGATAATTTTATTTATTTATTTTTAATGAAATTCTTTATTAATAACTTTAATTATGAAGAAAATTATTTTTATTTTAAAAAATATTTTTTTATTATTAAAATAATAATTATAAATATAAATTCCTTATTCAAATTCTATCCAATTATAACTCTATACTTTTAATAGGTCATTTTCAATTAGAAATCTATACATTTTAATAGAATATTGCAACCTTTTAAATTTATTTTCATGCTTTATTAATTGATTATTTTATATTGATTATGTAATCTATATACCTATTTTAACTCTCCTCTTTATTTTCATGCTTTTAGTAAAATTAATTAATTTGATTTATTTTTAAGATATTTTCAATTTTCTCTGTTTATTATATAATTTTATTTTTGTTTGTTTTTCCTCGAATTAAAGTATAATTTTCCAATAAATATAAATAATATATATATAATTTATATTTTTGTTAGTTTTTCTTCGAATTAAAGTATGATTTTCCAATAATATATTAATTTAGACTTATTCATAGGATATATTAATTATAATATACCAATTTTGTTTTATTCATAGGATAGATTTAATTATGGTCAAGTTAGGGTTGGTAACTTTATGAATGGATATATATGGGATGCTGTGGGGCTGATATAAGAATGTCTTTTCTCTCTAAAGTCTAAAAATATAAAGGCAGCGATTCTCAAAGTTGATTTAAAAAAAGTTTATGATTGTGTTGATTGGGGTCTTTTGAGGATCATTCTTGCCAAAATCGGTCTACGCAGAAATGGCATTGAATGGATCATGGCTTGCGTAGAGAACATAAACTTTTCGGTCATAGTCAATGGGTCTCCTTCCCCCTTCTTCAAAGCCGAGCGCGGACTTCGACAGGGGTGCCCCCTCTCTCCGCTGCTGTTCATTTTGGTCATGAACTCACTTAGCATTCAACTTAAAAGAGTTGAAACCGGTTTCTGTTTCCGACCTATAAAGATGGCAAAATATTTTTACTTATCTCATAACCTTTTTGTTGATGACATTCTTGTTTTTGCAATGCTTCATAAGGCGTCCTGGCTATGCCTTTTCACCATTTTTGACAGGTTTCAATCTGCTTCCGGAATTTGTATCAACAAAGATAAATCAAAATTATAACACAACGACACAGACATGGATACGGCTTCCTGGATAGCCTCTATCTTTGGTATTGAAGCAGTGTCTATCGACTGCGGTATGAAATATCTTGGCTTCAACCTTAAACCAAAGGGTTACAACAAGGAGGATTGGTCATGGCTCTTGGACCGATTTTATACCAGAATTTCAGGATGGGAGTCTAGGTTCCTTTCTATAGTAGGGAGACTGGTTCTGATATAGGCAGTATTGTCTCAGCTGGGTATTTATTGGGCGCACTTATATTATCTTCCAGCGACTGTCATTAAAAAAATGAAATCTTATTCTGCTAATTTCCTTTGGGGGGGGAAATCATATCAATCCAAATATCACCTGGTAAAGATGGACTCCATCACAAAGCCAAAACAGTCGGGAGGATGGGGTCTTCTAGACTTGAGAAGGATGGGTAATGCGCTGCTGGTCAAATCTTTCCTTCGCGGTATTTATGGACCTGGGCCATGGTACAACTATATTAGAAGGAAATATCTTCAAGGAAAATGTATAGAATATTGGTACAGAAGGAACGCCCTGGGAATTAAGAAAGGCTCTGTCATTTGGTTTAGTTTTTGTAGGAACAAATCCTTCATATTGAGGAATTTTCGCTGGAGGCTTTATACTAGGGCTAACGCATTCATTTGCAGGGATCTCATTCAGGACGGCTTAATCTCTCACCCTCAACATGATAGGGTCGCGTATCTCAATTTCAGAGGCACCTTTACATGGGGAAGTCTTATCTGCTCCTAGAATAACTCTTCACCGGTATGGGTTGTGGCTTCGGTACTTTCCCTGCCTCCACACTTCCGTTCCATGTGGAACACGATACACATAGTTCTAACAGGTATGCCCATCAGAAGGACGGAATGCAAGGACATCCTGGTGTGGAAGCTGCCACGGGGCCCTCTTCCTGTCCGAGTTAAGGACATTTATGTTGCTCTCTATCTGGAGTCTAAACTCACAACTCAACCGATTTTTCCTCCGTCTTTTTGGAAAGTTGCCTGCCCTACCAAGATGATTCTTCTATCATGGCTCATTTTCTGGAACAGGAATCTCACGTGGGAGGTTCTGCAGAGGAAGGGCTAGCACGGTCCTGGACCCTGTGCATTTTGCAGGGTTGCTGAGGAATTAAATTTCCACATGTTCTTTCAATGCCACGCGACTCTTCAAATCTGGTATGAACTGTCTTTTTCCATGGATTTCCCTTACTCTGTCTTTTCTTCTGTACAGGAAGGCATCTTATGGTGTAGTACTCAATCTGCTGGTGTAGTACTCAATCTGCTGCTCGACGCTCTTTGTTTCTCATGGTTTGTTGGCACATCTGGAAATGGAGGAATAACTCCATTTTCGACAACATACGACGGCCTGTGTCTTCCATCTTGCTTTGTGTCTCTGATCTTGCGGACAGCTTGGGGATATAGGTTCAGCTCTTCTATGTGATGTATCAAGATTATGAATGTGTTTTTTCCTTTATTATGATCACCTTGTCATCCGGGATGCTCTTTCATACATTTGCACATGTGAATTTCCAGAGTTTTCTCTTAATTGTGCATTCGTGCCTATTTATGTTACATATGGATATGTAATTGCGACTTTCATACATCTGCAAGCTTTGGGCTTCTATCATTCATGCCCACGGTTTATCATATAAACCGAACATATGTAATGATCATACATCTATAAATAATATTTGATTTTTCTACTAAAAAAGAAAAAAAAAAAAGCAAACTTACTTCATGAATGGATGATTTTTTATTAAGAAAAATTATATATAAATGTGAGAGATTTTTGGGTTTCAAATTTTAAAGTTTTTTTGTTTTTTTAGTTGTACTTACATATTTATAATAATTTTCCAATCTTTAAAGATTAAGTGTCAACCATTGTTAATTTAATAATTATAAATCTTTATTTATTCAAAATATTTTGTATGTCGTGGTCTTTTGAGCTTCCAATCTAGAATGGCAGGCAACTGGGATAGACTTAGGAAAACAACTAAGTGTCAAATGTAATGTACAGGCTATTGGACGCCTCTTAGGCTCTGCTTGTTTTCATTCAAAGGCTTGAATACATGGTTGAGTTGTCATGACTCATGCAAAAGACTCACAAACTCTTTGTTCACTGTGATGAAGACTAACTTTTTATATCATACATCAGATGAAAGGATAAGATTTTGGGCCCTCTTCCACCTTTATTCATATAATTATCCATACTTATTTCGTTAAGGAAAAAACATATTTATGCCTTTATTTATTCAAAATCCTATTCAATTATAGATTTATATATTTCGTTACAACTTCTATTCAAAATCCTATTCAATTATAGATTTATATATTTCGTTACAACTTCTATTTTTGTTCATAATTGTTATCATGACTCTTATTTGGTTTATAATTGATTTTTTTTTTTTAACTGATTTTGGACATTATTATTTAGGTTTATATATTAAAGTTCTCTTTAGTTTATGATTTATTTTATGGGTTTATTTATGTTTATTTTTTAAATTATGGAAAAAAATCTTCTTAGTTTATGGTTTTATATTGAATGTATGATTTTATTAAATTTTTTAAAATGGTTATTAGGATTTTTATTTGGTTTATAATTGAGTTTTTTTTTTCGAAATTAATTTTGGGAATTATTATTTATGTTTATATATTAATTTTTTCCTTATTTTATTAGTTTATGATTTATCTTCTGGTTTTTTTTAAGTTTTGTGGTATCTTTTTATTAATTTTCGGAAAAAGAAGGTTACATCCATATGTCTGAGAGTTAAGTGGCCTTAATCTGTCCAATGGGAAACCAGGTCTGTTGGCCACCTAACTGCAAAATATGTCATCCATAAGCAAAAAATAATAAGTTTGTCTAACTATGCTATATATATCTGAGAGTCTTTATACTTCCTATTCTCTAAATAACGATAAACATCACTAATAATAAGTCCAAAACTATAGGATTGAAGCATTCAAGATGAAAAACATGGGTGCAATATCATTGTTCATCATTAGTAGAATCGACCGAAGTAGGATCCTTCACATTAGAACCCAACAACTCATAGTGGGGCATGCAAGGGATGTGCTTCTCAATTCGGCTCAGCCAACCACTCTGTCATTGCAGTTGGAACTAAATTTTTTGCAATTCTTTGGTGAAATCTGAATGCCCTTGAGGGGCTGCATGCATGTCAAAAAGAAATTATTCTAGAGCTTTCGCCAGAATTCACTTCATCATCCAAAATAGGCACATTGTTTGCTTTTATTGAGTTACTCTTCCACAAGTATGGCCTGGATCTGGGGCCACTTCTTGTCACTCATCCATGTCCAAATCAAATTCTTCCACAATCTGCCAGATTTATTCTTCCCACACTATGATTAGCTCCTTAATTGGGTTGGAGTTGTTGGCATGGTAAGCTTGGGTTGCTTTGTCAACTATACACAAGGTTGGCTTCTGCCCTCGTCTCGTCCCAGCTGCCCCACTGGAAGAGCTAGGTTGGCTTCCTGTTGACAAGATTGCCTTTCTCTGCCTCTTCCGTCATTGGCTTCCACCATTGTTGTTCTTTGTTCCCTTTGCTCGAGCCATTTTGTTGTCACTACCTGTCAATTACTTTTTTTTCCCTCACTCCCAAATTTCCACCAGCCCAGGGCCATAGTTTGGGTGCTCGACACTGCCATAGTTTGGGTGCTCGACACTGTCAGAGGTCACACCCACACTACAAACATGCTTCAAATCCAAACGACACCAGTCGAGTAAGGAACCCACTCCACTGACTATGTGTAATTATATGCCAACACAAGATTATGGTTCCATTGTTTTTACATGCCTTCCTCTGCCTAGTGAATAGTCTGAACAAACTGATCATGCCAACTATTTCCAGGCCATTAGTAGTATAGCAACAATTTACAACAGTAATTGACTTCATCAACCAAACATAGTAACAGGAATTGAAAGGGGATTCACGTCGGTCGCGAGATTGAGCCCATCGCTTGTCGAATCCCTTGCTAAACGACCCCATATAGAGTGTCCAAGTTGTGGGAATCAAAACCCCCTTTTTCATAATCGGATTCAATTTTTCGGTGTCAATACATAACCATCATTGATACCCGAGATGATTTCCTTCCAAATTGAGGTCCCCGACCCAAGATATTTGAGTCCACAGGACCAGGCTGACCCATAAACTGACCAACAGGGCTTCTCTACCTTCGCCCCTCTACCACCAAAGGGTATCTTTGGAGTTCCTTCCCTGGCACTCTCTACGCCAAGGAAATTTTGATCTCCCCCCAATTCTCCATAGATCCACCCCCCTATCCGCTCTTCCAAACCCGTGGGAGGGGAATTTCCACGTACCGTACTCTCTACCATCCTAACCTTGCATGCACCCATGAGAGACAAACATATGCCGAACTCTACTAACATTGGGACAAGCAGAACTATGGACACAGACCCAACCTGGAACCCAGCAAGGTCATGCCTCTAGCCCTTCTAGAACCCATCACCCCGTAGCCTAGACACATCCAATTCCCAGGCCTGATGCTGAATACACTACTCCATTCTAATTAAAATTGCACCGTTAATGCCAATAACATACCAAGAATCAGTACCAATTACTGAGGACATCAGTTGTCTCTGTTTGTCCCGAATTCCCCTCATACACTTATTCCACAAGAGCATGAGTGCCCACACTACTCTCCTCAACAATCCAAATAAAGTATTTCCCTCTCCAGCTGTCCTTAACACTTTGCCACCCTCATGTATTAAACCTCGCATGCTTTCTATCACCACTCCAAGTGTTGGTTGCATGCGGAGGGTGGTCGTAACGCTCTTAATGAGCCACATTAATCTTTAGGCTTATACAAACCCACTAGAACTAACTCGCACCCTGATCAGGGATTTATAGGTTTATTTATGTTTATTTATTAAAATATGAAAAACATTACCTTTTTGACCCCTGGTATATCTATATAATCTTTTTGGCACTCCTTTTTTTATTCACCAAGATCTTCTTTTGTCCCTCGTGATGTGTGATGAGTACATCCAAAGCACCGGATAAATCAAAATCTACACACATTTAAACTCTAAAAAAGAAAACCAATAAATTAGAAATTCCATTCTCAATAAATTAAAAATAAAGGAATTCATTTATTATGAAATTTATTTTAATACAATAAACTTTTTTTTTTATTTTATTGTTAATGTTTTTAAAATTCAGATGATATACCAAATTTTCATATGAAAATGAAAATACTCTCCAAAGTAATTGATTTAATATATATATATATATATATATATTTCCTTCTTTCTTTCGTTTGGTTTTTGTTTTATTTTTTATTTAATAATTCATTTTTTTAATAATAATTCAAAATCTCTAACTATCAATTTTTAACATCAATTCTTATCAATTGCGAAATAACTATATTTTTTCAAAAAAATCATTTGTATTTTTTTTATTAAGAAAGAATACATAACAAATAATAATAATAGTTTCTGAATTCAAACTTTTGTGATATGAGATGTTTTTTGGTAAAATAATTTTTTTTTCTTCGTAAAATCACATGTTTCGAACTATCAACTATGGTTCATCATTAAGATTAAGATAGAGAGTAATAATCAAAAAAATAATTAAAATAAAATCCAGTAGTGAATATTAATAATAACATTCAAATTAAATAAAAAAAATTTTAATGTAACATCTAGAATAAATAAATTATAAATATTAATAAAAATAAGAATTCTAATAAAAAAAATATAATAAGAGGACATCATTAAATAATGAAAGGAAAATATAAAACTAAAATACCAAAAAATAAAATAAAGAAATAAGGATTAGAAAAAATATTAATATTAAAATGAAGAGGGGAGTATATATATAGAGAGATGAAATAGAATTTTTCACCAGAATTGGGTAATACAATTTCTAGTATGATTGTGCTTTTTTGTTGTTTAAAATATTTTTTTTAATACATAAATAGATTCGACACTTGGAAACTCTAAGACACTTGAATTTTGTAATTAAACAACTTAAACTCAAGTTTTTTAAAATCTTTGCCATATTTTAATAAAAATTAATAAAGAAAAACACCTTAAAAAGAATCATTTTTTTTTCTCGGCAACAACTAAATTCTATTAACTGAAATTCAAAATATTTTTACATGGAATTGAGGCTACAGGGGGCAGAGCCCGAGAGCCATCAACATTGCAGCACTGCCCCATAACTGTAAGAAACTAGGGAAAACATTGACATACAACCAACAAGATTGGAATTACATTCAGACATATGCTGATAGAAAGAGAGAAAACCAGAGAAGCAAAGCTGAGAGCAGATATCCTGGACAAGGTCGGACGCTTCGTCAGAGGGAAGCCAAAACCTGAGATTGATGCTGCCGAGCCGGACCATGAGCAAAAATTCTGGAGTTAGCCGTCTAAGCACCAACCAAGGAACAGAAAAAGGCGAGCCGTCACACATGTCAATCATCTTCCGCTTCCTCCACCTGAGTCTTCTCGGCATCCTGACACACACAACCCGAACTGATATACCCCTTGCCATCCGTCGCCTTGTCGAGATTGGTAGTGCCTGTATCTCTTTCCGCCTCAATTGGGCCACTATCATCCAGAGGAGGGATACTTAGGGGCTGAATATCCTTCTGGCCAAGCTCAAGCTCCTGCTTAATTTCCTGAATTTCCTCGTCCATGGAGCGCTCACTGCTGTGAGATGGGTTGGGCACAATGTAGGACAGAGGAGTGACTTGGTTTTCTTCCTCCGACATAAGACTGGTAATGTGAGCGGAAATCAAAGGCCGGTTCAAATTACTCTGAAACTTAAAATGCGTCGTTTGGAAGGCGCTGTTAGGAACATGCTTGCAAATAGAACTCGGGGGGGGGCAGCTCCTCAAGAGAGGAGGAGAGGTTGATGGGCGAATGGGCTGTGTCTGCCAATTGGCTGACAGAAGGCCGCTTGCCACTGCCCTGGCGGTCCCCAGAGCGGTTCCTCTTGCCATGGTGCTTCATTTTACCCAGCACAGGAACAAACACAGTAAAATCAAAGAAACTAGGACTAGAAACAGAGGATTGACCCAAATGAACTAGAGGCCAATAAGCAAAGATAGTTAAGACATGAGACGGAGAGAATTCATAGTCAATATAAAAATCAAAGGTCTCAGGTATCTTACCCCGAGTCACCGAGCTAATCCCCCAGTGGAGAGCACTGGTGTACTCAAAATGCTGCCAGAACGAACCAGAGCGAGCCTGAAACTTTCCTTTGAGGACAGGCTCTTGCGTATCATCAAACCATAAATGTAACCAGAACCGAGAACCAGAGATCTGAACGCCGGAGGTGGAGTGAGCGTAGGAAATTGCCATGTTTATAACCATTAACAAACAGCTTTGGAGCGCGTCCTCCATTAATGCAGTCGGCCTACACTGTCCTGCGGTAATTAAAACATTCCTTCTACGAGAGATAGGAATCTGGGACACCACGTTGCTCTACAGGTGACAGTACCTGGGTTCATAAATCTGCATGGTGGACAATCAATGTCCGAGCATCACCCTCATCCAGGAACCTTAAAAAGAATCATTTAGTATATATAAATAAATTAATAAAAAATTTATTTATATATATATATTATATGACACTTACAACAAAATCAGAAAACATTCTACAAGAAATCCTAAATATATATGAATATCTCAAAAATGCATTCATAAATTATACTACTATAGAGATTTATAATGTACTTTCCCATTTTTTATTCTCGCTAGATGATTTATATATGTATTTATGGATTTTAAACCATAAGAATATTTTTTTTCATTTCTCATTTCTGTTCAAAGTTGTGCTTCTCTTAAATTCTTTAATTCGTTCTACTAATTGTTTTATTATTTCTCTTTTGTTTTCTTATAATATTTTATTTTGTTCACTCAGTTCTTTATTTCTTGGTATTTGTTTTTTCAGCTTATTTATATTAATATTGATTATTAAAATTTCATATAATTTTTTTCTTTAATTATTTAATGTAAAAATATTTTATTCCAGTTTTTATTTTTTTATTTTATTTTTTTTATTCTTATACATTTGATAGTGTTTCTTTTGAATAAGTTCATTTCACAATTTTGTCTAATCTTCTTGTCTGTGTTTGACATCTATGCACACATTTTTACACCCATCCTTCTTCTCTCTCGTTGACATATGGGCGTCATATTTACAAACAATATCTCTTCATTACCACCATATGAGTTTGTCTAAATTTCTCTTCATGGCATGTATACCAGTAATTATCTAAAATGGCCCTTTTCTTGGCATACAACACATTAAATTCCACCTGAAATTTGGATGTGTTATAATTCTGTGGGGTCAAAGCTCCAAGGCATATTTCCTTCATTCGCCCAAGGTTTTTTGATATCCTTTGAATCGATGAAGGATGGAACTTGGACTTGTTGTTTCACCTTATTCTAGTCCAAGTAATTTACCACCACATTAGTTTGTCTAAATTTCTCTTCGTGGAGTCTATGCCAGTAAATATCCAAAACCACCCTTTTTCTGGCAAATAAAACACGGCAAATTCCAGTCAAAATTTGGGTGTCTGCGACGGTTCCGTGAGGTCAAAGTTCTAGGGCATATTTCCTCCATGCCCCAAGGGGTTTTTGATAGCCTCTAAATCGAAAAAGGATGGAACTTGGACTTTTTGTTTCACTTTATTCCAGCCTAAGTACTTCATTATGTTGATACACCTATCGTTTCCACTCACTTAATTTTCAGAAGGGTGGCTCCAAGACTCTGTGAGCAAGTTTCATGGTGCATGACTACATGACCAACACTCTGTCGATTTTTATGGTGCATGACCAATATCTTTGTAATTTTTTGACGCATGCTCAACACATTTGTTGTCATGTTGGGTTAGTGTAAGTTCATCAACAATCTTATCTGCAGTGGATTTGTGTATTATCCCTCTTTGTATTTCCTTTTTCTCAGTTCCTTGCTTGTATTTTTGTTTCCCAAGTTGAATCATTGGGTGACCCTGTTCAACAAACAGAAACGTTAACTGTGAGCAGCCCAGGTTAAAGTCTCATACACAGAGCCGATGGAGACCATAGAAGGTAGGCGAGTGCAAAGCTTTGGTGTTGGTCAATAGTTTGTTTCAAGTTAAATTTTGGTAGAGTAGCTATGTAAATTCTTTATTTTGGATTTAATGGTTATTCAATGTGAAGCTCATCTAGTTTCCTTGAAAAAAATTTGAAACTTAGATTTAATATTTAGATTTTATGCGTACATTAATAGTTACATAGGGAAAGGTTATTTTGATATGATGATGAAATGATATGTACTCTTTGAAGGGAAAACAGATAGCACTAGAGGATTCCTAAGCCAAGTCAACTCTTAAGTTGGAATCTAATTTTTGTGGAAATCATGTCAAAGTAGCTCCTCAGAGATAAGCATTTCCTATGGAGGGTAAAAAAAAAATTCCAAACAAACTTGTTGCACATAGGAACAATAACCTCTATTTGCAGTATGAGCTATGAAAACCAAAGGAAAGGAAGCACACTTTTTAAAAATCAATGACCAACCAACATGTGTGAACAAATCCTTCCTCAAATAATGTGTGAACAGATCCTTCCTCAAATAATGTGCATTCAGTATTTTGCTTAGTTAATCATCTTAGGAAGAACATCAAATGTTCCTGTTGAGGAGGTAAATCCCCTCTGCGGACAGAGGCGATCCCTACTAGCCCAGACCGGGTCTAGCAACAATCATACAACGCTATAGCACAAGTTCCTAATTGCAAATTAACAGACTAGTAATGAAGGCCTACCTGGATTCCAACGCTAGTGCTTGTAGAAGAGGTGGTGCTCTCGTTCCTTTGCTCCGACAGATCACAATCCCTACGAGCTCCGTGAATGGACACCTGCACATACAAGAAACGACACAAACACAAACATAAAATACAACATATGCAACTATATATCAGTCAGAAAGGATATAACTCATCATCATCACAAATAACAATAAGAGTGGAACCATAACCAATAGTCGTTTATTAATAATAATAAAAGAAAAATACAACCAAAGTTCTGACGCTAGATTCTCCTTTGGTTGGGTAGTCAGCAGCACATGTCTTGCAAAGCTTGTTGGGAATAGGAACAAGCCTCTCTCTCTTTGGTTATTGGACAAGAATCTCCTTGCTTAGATTTGGCCTTATGGGAACTAAGAAGGCTCTTGCAAGCATGAAGCTCTTGGAAACTTTACAAATTCTGAATCTCGTGGAACTAGCTTGCCAAGGAAAATGACAAGATTTTATAGATGGAGGAAGCGGAGTATGGATCATCCACAATAATCATGGGATTGGCTCTATCATCAAGGGAAGCTTCCATGAGAGTGGGGCAAACCACGTCCTCTCTATGGAAACCATTTAGCCAATTCCACCCAAACTCAAGATAGATGCAGTCCAGGAATTTGTTAGGATGAAACTTCTGTCGTTTGTTTGTTAAAAAACACCACTGATTATGGTTATCGCGGGTGCGACTCTATGACAGAGCGCCAACTGGCGCACCCTCTTTGGAGGATTTACCCCATTGGTGTGAGGGCTGCACTATGGAACCACGCCAATGGAAAAAGGGCTATATTTAGGCTTTTTTAGCAGGATGTCTTCAGGGCAAATGAAGCTCATGTTCAAGGGAATGCAGTGCAAGTGTTTGCAAGTCATGTCACTTCTCATAGGTCCCAGAATGATTCCTCCAAGATGCGGGAGAGGGGTAACAAGGACAGTGACAAATTGTTGTGTAACAGATGCCCCCTAAAGCATGAGGCCCGAGAGAGAGAGGGGTGAAATGCTTTACGAGAATATGTCCAACCGAAAACACGGCCGCCGGAAAACCTGCGTGGAGAAGTACAACTGATATCTCGAATACATGATATATGTGGTATGGGCACATCCATCCATAGCAGAGTACACAATAATCTAGATCCAAGGTATGGGCACAGCCATCTAGTGAAGATCGATAAACAGACTCAGGCATGGTCGCAGCCATCTAATGAATGAGTCATGTAATAATCATAATAATCCACAAAATCGCAGCCTGGATCCCAACAGACAAAATCGAGGGTCTTGTGCTCCATCTCGATCCAAACAAAGTACAAGTTCAAGCATGTGAATATAGGAACCGAAGTCGAACATGCAAGAACATCGTCTGATTACCAGCTAATGATGAAAGCTGTTAACAGACGCGAGAGGTACCACCAATAATGACAATGGCCTTCAAGGTACTATAGGTACAATCTACGGCGTGCAAATTAGTGAGCCGACGTCGAACACCTGCAGAATCATTCGATCGGAGGCCAATGATGAAAACCTCACGTCAAACTTGAAGAACCTACCATTGAGGCATGCAGGCTCCAAGGCACCAAAAAGGAGTCTCTAGATCAACTTCCTGGATAATGAGTTGAAGTCGACAGGAAACGACCTTGATCGAAGGTGGGCCATAGTGTTTCCCACATCATCGACGTGAGACAGAGGAAGATGATGTTTTTGTGAAGCAGGATTATATGAGTTATCAGAGGGAGGTTGATATTGCGCAGAGGTCAACTTCTCTTGAACATATCAGCGGCACGACAGTGGACTTGGCAGTATTTGACATCAATCGATCAGAGGTCATGGCGACAAGAAAAAGAGCAGATGAGAGGTCAAACAGGATCACCCAAACCCACGGAGGCAAGTGAAAAACGAGATGAGATGTCCCCACCCAGACACGAATGTAGACAAGTGCCATGTTCAAGACCAACATACTGTCGACACGACAATGATTCTGGTTCTATTTTCCCCGCCATTTCTGGCGAGTACCCCAGTTATTTTTTATTAAAAAGCTTGATGGGGATAGCATATGCTTGTAAAGCGTCATTTTGACGGAATCCAGTGTCATCAAGTTTTAACGAGTTTGACAAAGGAAGAACTCGACGTCTTTTCATGTTTAGAGAGTTTGAAAAGACAACAGAAAAGTAAACTCCAGGGGTGTCCTTTTTCATAAAGTTGTGTCTCTCGAGCCCGAAAAAGTATAAAACGCTGCTCGAAAGAATTGCCTAACCATTACGATCGAGGAGTACTTTTCATGATTCGTGACTTCGGCCTGAAAAAGTAAAAAAGAAACCGAAATCACGTCATTTCGTAACCGTTAACGAGCTTGAAACAACAAGTTCCCGACGATATTTTCGTCTTTACACGATTGGAAAAGAGTTTAAAGACAACCGCCTCTTATTTACGTTTAACGAGTCAAGAGGAATAACTCGGCATCCTTTTCATATTTAGAGAGTCAGAATAGAGCAGAAAGATGACTCCGTAATGACTTTTTTCGTGTATTTACCGAGTCTGAAAAAAGTATAAAATATAACTCGTTTCACCGTCTAAGTCGTAAAGAAACCTGTCGCTGCACAAAAAGCAAGTGTAAAACCCATTTTCGACAAAAAATATATTAAAACATTCATAAAAAATAACTTTTAAAACCTATTTTGAGTTGAAAAAGTTATAAATATGTCAAAATGGTAAAAACGAAATTACTTTTTACTTTTTACCTCATTGAAGAGCAACAGTGGTCCATTTGGTGGCGAACTTTGGGTAGCGATTGTGATAGATCCGTGCGACCATTTAGAGCTCTGTCAGTTCCAGGTAAGAGGCGCTTCCTAGCACTCCATTTTAATCCATTTTTTAATGTTTTCCTTTTTCCCATTCGACCTTTGTGGAGGGATTTGAAAAAATAAGGGCCACGCCCATTGGCGCGGGTATTAGGCACGGACCCGCGCCAATGGGCCTTTATACCCCAAAGGCCCGCGCCAACGGCCAAAGTGCACTTTTTCCTTTCAATTTCACATTTTTAAATGATTTCAATGCATTTCCTAGCTTACCAGAGATCTAATCAAGGTTTTTTGATCATGTGGATGCAGGAAACCAAGCAAAATGGTGGTTCAATGGAAAGAGAGGGAGCATGATAGAGTGGACGAATTGGCCATGGAAGATGAAGTTTGCATGAATGCCCTCAGGAATTGCGGGCTGAAAAAATTCTTCCTGACGCCTTACTTACGAGCTCAACCTGAGCTCTTACAGTACTTGATCAATCTTTGGGACGAGAACGAGCAAGTGTTCCGATTACGAGATCAAGTATTGGAACTGGACGTTTCTAACATCTATTTCATCATGGGATTGTCACGCAGAGGTCCGGTGCCCATATTGACAGGGAGCAGACCATCTGGCGAGAAGATGGGCGAGGTGATGGAACGAGTGTGCCCAGGGGCACAATTCAGATCCAGGAGTGCAAAGGTGGATATTGCCACCATTCGGGATCTAACACTCAAGGTTGTGTTATTTACCATCACGCGGGCTGCGGGGGTGCAGGCACCCCACAAGGAAACAAAAAACCAACTCTTATTGGCCACAAAGTGTCTGAATCCCACCATTTTTTATTGGGCCACAACAGTGACTGCAAACATGAAGAGACAGCTTACAAAATGTAAGCAAGGCAAACTAAAGCAATTTGGCTACGGTTCTATTCTGGTAACGTTCATTCTGGAACGATTACCAATCTTTCAGGGCCAAGGGGCCATCGTAGCTGATCCAGTGCCACGAGAGCCGAGAATGGCTCGCTGGGCAGCATTGATGCCCAAAGGGGAAGGAGGCCAACAGATGTCCTGGAGGCCAGAGTTTTTTGGGTGGTTGCATCATCAGCTGATCGTGGTCGAAGATTGGCCATATGCAGGGACTGACTTCATAGGTGACCCAGATCTCCCACTGCCAGAGGGAGATGAGTGGGATGAGGAGTTGGGTATGATCTCTTTTTTATTTTAGGTTTCATGATTTTTTGTTAATACATGCTTTTTCTAACAACAGTCATATCTGTATGCAGATGTTGGCCCAGAGAGACCAACCGGCATGTCTCCTATCTCGCGGAGAAACCATCCTGCAGCTGACCCTCAGGAAGAGGGTTCCGAGGGAGGGGAACTAATCTAAAACCTCGAGGGAATTGCTCGAGGGATTCTGGATTATGCTCAGCTAGCGGATGTCCCACTAGCGTACCAGAGACATACATTGGAAGTGCCTAGTCGCATCCACTGTCTTCTGAGACGCCTAGTGTTTGCGGTGACGTGCTATCATGAGCACCACAGGGATTAGACACCTAGGGTTTATTTTCATGCATATTTTTTTGAGAGACATGTCGTCTTCGAATGTATTAAGACAAACATGTATATTTTTTTATCTATGTGATGTACGACACACACATATATATATACATATGTTTATTTTGGATGGATCTTTTACATGTGATGATGTTTTTTATATGCTACGCAGATGTCTAATACAAATGTAATATAATGTATCAGTTGCATAACAAACGACCCAATGCGAAATTTATTTAATCACATATTTTATTTTTACACAAGCTTAAAAGCACACATGACAGCACATATGCAAACTATTCTTGGAAACAAGGGAAACAGGCATGCCCCCCAGCATGATGTCTCAATACGAGGTACATGCCCCCCAAGCTTTAGTCCATTGAAAATGGAGTGAAGGTTGACAATATTGTGATCACACTCGAAGTGCATGAGCTCATGTTTCATTATTTTAACGAGGTTGACACACTTAAAAGAACTATCCTCGTGACACCTAGTTTCATTTGTTAAGGAGCTTGACACAGGAAAGGAACTATGCTCCGACCAGACCTAGTTTCATTTTTTAAGGAGTTTGACATAGGAAAATGAACCATGCTCCGAACGAACTTCATCATACTAAACAAGAAGTCGTTGCTTCCAAGAGTGTCACTCCCGGTGGAAGGATCACATCTTGGAAGTCAGGACCCAATGCCCCCAAGACACTATGCACCATGGCGACATCACTAGATATAGGCACGGGATAAGTCGCCACGTAGTTGACCTGCGATGAGGCAGATACAACTGGTGGATAAAGACCAGAAGGGGATGACAACTGCGCAGGAGGCACCGGGGGACTAAAGAACGATAATTGATCGATAGTCACGATCCTTCCCTTGTGTGGAAAGCAAACCACACGGAAAAGTGAAGAGACAAGGGCCTCCATGGCATAAACATAGCCACGACCAAGGAGAAGACTGAAATCTAAAGCACCTTGGGTAACCAGGACGTCGATACAGACGGTTTTGCCTCCCAAAGTATTAGGGAACTTTGGAAGGATCCCTAATGGTTGATTGGTTCCTCCGTCAAACGCCATCAGATTCTGCACGACCGGCACAAGTTGTGGGGAGCCCAAAGCTTGCCAAGTAGTAGAAGGCATAAGACTGACAGATGCACCCTCATCCAAAATAGTGCCAGGTACTGCCTTATCACAGGCATGTACTGTAGTCTGGAAAGGCACATGGGATGGGAGGCGGAAAGCAGTTAGGTGACTCCAATCGAAGGAAACGACTGAACTACTTGGTGGGGGAATCGTATGATTGCCCCCCTGCTCCCAAGAAGGACTCTCGGGATCAGCTGGGATAGGAGAGTCATTTTCGGACTCAAGAGAATCTAACGAGACGAGAAGAACATGAGAATGACGCTCTTCCGAAACAGAGTGATCAACAGGCGGTGAACCTAAGTTGACACTCTCTCCAACCAATGGTTGGTCCCAAACAAGCTTAGCACAGCCAGGTTCGGAAAGAGGAGGGTGGAAAAGAGAAGGATCCAAATCAATCTCTTTGTCGACAGGGAGAGGATCTAAAGAGATCCTCTGATAACCAACAGGGAGTTGGGGTGAAGAAGCTGTAAGACTTTCGAAAACAGCGGAAGCTTTATCCATGAGCGGACAAAGGTGAAGGAGATGGTTGCCTTCACATAGCCTACAGGGGAATCGAATCTTTCCTTCCTTCTTGCCATAGCCAGTTAATAGGGTAGCATCGCCATGAGCTTCAGAGGGCCATGAGGGTCATGCCAGATCATGAGACCATACTTCTAAGACCATAGGAAGGCCAAGACAATCACAGAGAAGATGGTCTCCCTTGCACAATTTACAAGGAAACTTAACCTTCCGCGGAGGAGCAAAAGGAGTTCCGACTTGAGCTGTACTCGGGGTAAAAACTGCACTTTTAGCCTCTCGCTTAAGCGACTTCTTCTTCTCCGTCTTATTCTTCTTCTTCTTAGCCACCTGGTTACTTGAATCCAAACTTTCACCAGGCAAAGTAGAAGATGAAGACGTAGAAAAAGGCGAAGAAGGGGAGAGGTCCACCTTGGAATCAACATGATGTTGTTCGGGTGGAGGAACTGATTGACCAATAGTTGAAACATTAGGGACCACAGGAGTTGAGAATAACCAAATAGGCAACCAACCAGTTAACCCAGGAAGGGACAACATTGCCATGTAAGGAGCACCAACATTCCCAAAAGGAGGAAAATGACCAGGGTTCCCATCAGAGGGGATTCCTGGGTTGGTGAACTCTGGAAAATTTGCCATCAAAACTGAAAATCACACGTGGGGCTTGAAAAAGAGTCAAGACACACAATCGAATGGCCAAAAAACAAAATCTAATAGGGCGTGTGATCGCGGGCGAATAAATTTTAAGACACAAGGACATAACTTGACCTTTTCATCTTTAAAGAGTCGAGAAAAGGACAAAAAGGTGACTCTAGTTTCCTTCAAATGTTTAATGAGCCCGAAGTGACAAATGCTCAGATGAGCCTTTTCTTTTAGGGAGTCCGAAAAGGATCAAAAGTGACTACTCTAGAGAACTAGGAAAAATGTTTACCAGACAATCCGTAAAATTGCATATACACCTTGGCAATCGTATGAAAACCAAGGACTTTCCGTACAGTAGTCAATCTTCCCAAATGTTTTTTTCAATGCGTTACGGGTCGTAAGGCGGCAGACACAGCTTCCTATGGATAAAGGATGATAACCTAGTGGGGTCTCCCCATATACTCGACAGTACGTGGGAGCACAATTCCGTACTAGACCACTATTGAGTCACAGAGGGAGGGATCACCCAACCTTGAGTGGAAACAAAAGTGACTAGGTTTAACGATGTCGGAGCACGTCTCTAGCCTAGACCTCTAAGCAATGTGTGTTATGTTCCAATGCGTTATTATATTTATTCAGTTCATTTTAAAGTTGATCTTGGATTATGTTTCAGTTTTCAGGCCTTACCGTATGTAATGTCTCAAAATTTCCTAAATGCAAACTATATGCCGCAATATATCATTTCATTCGATGAATGATAGCTACAAGAGAGTTGAGAGCTTTCACAAAAACAAAATGATCATAAAACAACCAAAAATATCTCTAATGCAACTAATGGAAATTAACAAACTTTTCTTCAAAGTCACTAATCAATGAAAAGCTCTAATTCACATTAGCTAATGCAAAAGCAAAAGAGATTTGTTTTTCTTTTTAATGTTGATGGCAAGATGCACTAAAAAAACTTTGAGAAACGATAATGAAAGAATAAATACAAGCAAATTCGACTTAATACAAGCACAATCAGATCCCTAAATCACAAAGCAGTCCTTCAAAAACGAGAAAAGTCCCAATGACACAAATGAGCCGTGTAATCTAGGCCCAAAGTGAAACAAAGCAGAGTTCAAGTGAAAAAGAGGTAGGTCACTCAAACAATGCAATGAAACGATTAACAACCACTAAACGAGTGCAAGGGAGTAATCATAAAGTTGACTAGACCGATAGAAGACCAAAAACTCCTAAGGAAGGCTCCACACACAAAGCCACTAGATGGCCTAGGGCTAAAACGTGAAATTGATAGAAAATGGCAAACACCCAAAGGGTGAAGGTTAAAGCCAGTCAAACAAGACTCCAACACACTCAAGTAGTCGAAAAAAGGTACCCAGAACAAAAACCAAGCTCAAGAGGCTCAAAACCAAGCAAACTTCAAAAGTTCCCAGGCCTGGCATGACTGTCAGGCTGCAACTAGCGCATTTTAAGGATTGGCACGGGTTGTATATGAGTAACTAGCGCCAAATGGCACGACTGTTATGCTATAAAAACACGCCAGTCAAGTTTGCTATGCAAAAAAAAAAATAAGCAATCCAAAGCTAGGCCAACAATAACCAGGTAAACCAAGAGACACGAAACATCAAAAGAACTCAACCCAGAAGGCTAACCAAGCAGGTAAAAATCAAGAAACAACGAAAAAAGGCAAGACAAGCTCCCCAGCGGAGTCGCCAAATTTTTGAGGAGGTAAATCCCTTCTGCGGATAGAGGCGATCCCTACTAGCCCAGACCAGGTCTAGCAACAATCATACAACGCTACAGCACAAGTTCCTAATTGCAAATTAAAGACCAATAATGAAGGCCTACCTGGATTCCAACGCTAGTGCTTGTAGAAGAGCTGACGCTCCCGTTCCTTTGCTCCGGCAGATCACAATCCCCACAATATCCGTGAATGGACACCTACACATACAAGAAACGACACAAACACAAACATAAAATCCAACATATGAAACTATATATCAGTCAGAAAGGATAGAACTCATCATAATCACAAAGAACAATAAGAGTGGAACCATAACCAATAGTCGTTTATTAATAATAATCAAAGAAGAATACAACCAAAGTTCTGACGCTAGATTCTCCTTTGGCTGGGTAGTCAGCAGCACATGTCTTGCAAAGCTTGTTGGGGATAAGAAAAAGCCTCTCTCTTTGGTTATTGGACAAGAATCTCCTTACTTAGATTTGGCCTTATGGGAATGAAGAAGGATCTTGCAGCATGAAGCTCTTGGTAACTTGACAATTCTCAATCTCTGGAACTAGCTTGCCAAGGAAAATGGAAAAGATTTTACAGATGGAGGAAGGGGAGTTGGGATCATCCACAATAATCATGGGATTGGCTCTATCATCAAGGAAGCTTCCATGAGAGGTGGCAAACCACTTCCTCTCTATGGAAACCCGTAGCCAAACCACCCAACTCAAGATAGATTCAGTCCATGGATTTGTTAGGATGAATCTTCCGCTGTTTGTTTGTTAAAAAACACCACTGATTATGGTTGGCGCGAGGGCTGCACTATGGAACTGTGCCAATGGAAAAAGGGCTATTTTTAGGGGTTTTTAGCAGGATATGTCTTCAGGGCAAATGAAGCTCATGTCCAGGGGAATGCAATGCAAGTGTTTGCAGGTCATGTTACTTCTCGTAGGTCCCAGAATGAGTACTCCAAGATGCGGGAGAGGGGTAACAGGGACGGTGACAAATTACTGTGTGACATACCTTGTTGTGAAATTATGAAGACCTACCTAGTTAAGAGGGAGTATTATAAAATGTAACAAAGTTCGGTCTTCGTAATTGTATTTATACTTGTAGCAATGCAAATTTTATGAAAAAGAAAAAAAAAGAAAAAGAAAAAGAAAAATTATTATTATTTTGTAGATAAACATGTTCTTCATGCTTCTAGGGCTTCTTGAGTCAATAAGAGATTTGTCATGAGTCAAAGTCCCTTTCAACAATTAATTATCAAAAGAAAATATTATTTTTGAGTCTAGAATAATCTATTTGAGCCCCAAGACCAAATTGGCCCTCCCAAGAAGAAGTCAACCTAGAAGAGGCTAATTCGATCTCGTGGAATGACTATATAAGGAAGAGACTTCGACCTCATTTGGAAACCAACATACAAGTTCAATTTTTGTATGAGAGAGAGAAGAAGTGCAAAGGTCAAGGAAGAGAGAGAGAAACGAAGAAAGAATAAATTTTGAAGTCGTTGCTTGTCTTTCTCCACACGTGCAAAGTTGTTTGGGTTACCCTATGAAATTACAGGCCAAAATTCTATTTTTGCGAAGTTGTTAGGGTTACTCTACGAAATTACAGGCTGAAATTCTATTTTTGCAAAGTTGTTGGGGCAATTATGTTATGCGAAGTTGTTGGGAAGATCTGTGAAGGAGCTAGGGAAATTTTGAGAAGTTGTTGAGGCAAAAAATTCTATCTTGAAGTAGCTTGAACCTCGTTGACTTGACTTGTTTGGAGGAAATCTAAAGGAGTGATGATTTGGTGCTTGAGGAGGCCTTGGTCTTGGTCTTTGGGTCTTGAATGTCTCACTTTGATCTGATTCTATAAGATGAGAATAATTTTTCAAGGTATTCCCCTTGGAGTGGTTTTTCTCTGGCTTGGAGACTATATCTTGTGTTCCTTTTGTTCTTATGATCTTCATGTAATTTATGTTTTGATAATTGCTTGATGAAGAATATATAGAAAGTAATAAAATCTAACAAACATCTCATAAGTGTTGGCATTATGATACAGGTGTTTTCCTTGATGGCAACTCACTCAGAGGTTTGATACAAGTGATGGCAAATTATTCAGAGGACAGATCTTAGTACAACAGGTCAAGAAAGAGATATAAGCAGGTTCATTGTGACAAAGCAACATATACACGCAGGTTGGACGTTCCGAAGACGCGTATGCGTATACACGCACTTTCACGCAAGGAAAAGCGCGTACATGTGAGAAAACTTATGTTTTGGTCCGTGGTACTTAGTCCTCGGTATTTGAACCTATGGTTGTGGACCATCCCAAGTATTGGGTGCATGGTATTGTTTCTACATGGTTTTGGACCATGGTATTGAGAGAAGCCTAACCTATATAAGGAGAAGATCATTAGGCAAAAGGGAGGAGCAAGGAATGGATGTCTGACAAAGTGGGAAGATCTAGTATTGCTGGTTATCGGTTTGTGATGCTTGGCTCAGGTTGGATATGACAGCGAAGGCATAAGTAATTATCTTTAGATCTGTATGCGGGTTGTCTCTGGTGAAAGTGCGTATACACGTGGTTTTGATATAGTCAAGTAGCGTATGCATTATGAGATTTGGTGTTTCAGGTTGCTGTTGATTCTAGTGGTCGTTGCAGAGTTCTGGGCTCTGGTTTGTGTTCTGTGTTTTTGATGACAGGGTTTCAGTGATTCAGTATTGGGTGATTTAGAGATTTATGATAAAAGAGGGTTGTAGCCCTCTGTAGGTTGAAGCCTGCGTGCTGGTAAAGGGCTGCACCAGTACATTGTAAAAGAAGTTTCTTATTAAAGGAAGAAAGAGACGAATTGCAGCAGGTGGTTTTCACCTACATTGGGTTTCCACCTTATATCATGGTGTTCATGTGTGTTTCTTATGTGTGATGATCTGTACTGTTTTACTACACCTGATTACTGTTAATATGGTTAATAATGTTCTGATGCATTTACTGAAGATAAGCTAACTGAATCATAAGATTACTGCATGTACGCTATTTGCATTTAACACAGTCGCGTATATACTAAACTGAAGCCACGTATATGAATCTGAGTATGAAAATGAAAAGTATCCGATTTGATAATACCGATTCATCCCCCCCTCTCAGTATTATGTCCAACAACAAGTAATTATCAAGTAAGAGGAATCAACTCTAATCTGGCCTCCCTTGATTTCTCAACACTTTGACCCTCCACATAGACATTTTATTTTGCATAACTTGGATAACCAGTGACTATCAATAACTAGAATTTATGTTTCTAATGACATAGGCAAGCATACAACTATGTATCATTGGTTTGTTGATGAACTTCTTGACACAATTGTCTTTGTAGATTTAAACATGGTTGAGCATAAGTAGGATAAATATGTGGCTTTGTTGGTGCCCGTACTAGTTGGGAATGTAGAAGCTTGGTTAGATCCAAAGGTTTGGAAAACGATGTATAACCCTTACTAGTGTTGATGTCAAAAGTCTATATAGGCTAGTTCACTTGGATGGATTTTAGGAAAGGGCCAAAGTGAATTTACTAGAGGCTTGATAATGCCCTCCTCTATAAGAAAAAAAATTATTATAGATTGATTCATATAGAAGTTCACTGATTTATGTTGTTAGCACGATGATGTTGGGCCACTGACCCATTTTGTTAGACTATCCAAGGGCACTAAATGCATGTGAATGTCTTTCACCCATATATCTATTGTCACTTTTAATGACACCTGCAACATGAGTTGTTGAAAATAGCAACAAGAAATGCTAAAAATAGAAATGCTAAAAATAGCGTTGCTAAAGATAGAATTTCAGGATATATTCCAAATTTAATCTATCCTGAATTAAAATTCGAATTTAGTCTCTCCAGCTGTTTGAAAAATAATTAATTAATTCATCTTGCGGTAATTAGTTGGGGAACTTCAAACATGAAGTCTTTGTGAAGTCACACAATAGTTATCCCTTTGATTGAGGAAGTTATCCCTTAATTAAGGAGATGAGGATGAGTTGTATTTGAGTTGTAATTAGTTAGCTCAGTTAACTGAGTTAAGTCCAGTTAAATTAGTTCCAAATAGTTTGTGGAACTAATTGTGAGTTCAATCAGTTAATGCATGCATGCATGCAACTAGTGTACTCCAGATAACTGAATATTCTCTCATAAATTACTCATGCATGTCAGTTTAGAAAAAGACCCGGTTGAGATTAAAGGCAGGGACAATGTACTATCAGTTGCAAGAATTTTCCTATGAGAAAATCTGTTGCATTCAGAAGGAATTCATTCCTTGAGGATTGCGCAATTTTACAGTGTGTAAGAGCAGTGTTCCACTTGGTTGAAGGTGAATCATCCCAGAGGAACAATGCAAGGAAATAGGAGGCTTGGAGGGCAGAGGAGAAGGTTTGTGAGAAGCTTTGTTTGCTTATGAGCAGCAGTGAGGGGTTGTACTGAGATTTGGATAGCCGTGAGAGCTAAAACTTTGTGTAATCCTAAGATATTTCCACTTGTATGATAATACAGATAGTGGGATTTTTAGCCAAGGCTTTCCCCAGAGTATTCTTCTGTGTTTCATGTGTATTGTTTCTTCTTCTCTATTATATGTGTCTTGTTTGATCTTGCTCAAATCGATTAAGCTTCCACAAGTTTGATAGTAGAGGTAGATTAAGTATTTTTCTTTAGTACATTGCATAATTAGATTAATCTACAGTGAGAATTTTCTATATGGTATCAGATCAAAGGTGATTAGAGCTGTGAACAAAATATTGAGAAGGGAAAAGTTATAAGTTAGAAGTTCTTGATTGCAGGTACAAAAATCGATTTCTTATCACATCTCAAAAGTTCACCAATGGCGTTCAATGGCTTGAGACTCGAGTATGCCCTGGATGGCAGATCGAATTACATAGCATGGAAGGATCACATGGAAGCGGTATTAGAAGACAATGGTTTGAAGGATTTCATTGATCAAGAAATCCCCAAGCCAGCAGTAGCTAATGCCCAAGAATTGGCGGAATGGAAGAAGTGTGTGGTGAAAGCGAGGAGGATTCTTCTGGAGGGAGTTCCAGACCATATTGTCTTGAGTTTCCATGGGAAGGAGACTCTGTTTTCAATGTGGAAGACATTGAAGGACCTATATCAGAACAAAATCAACAAGAGGAAGCTGGCGTTCAAAGATAAGCTTCAGAAAATCAAGTGTGAAAAGGGCGACACGATTTCTACATATCTGAACAAGCTCGTCACCTGTAGAGATGAACTTGGAAGTGTAGGAATAACGAAAATCGATGATGATATGGTGAGTCTTGCTCTCCTCGATCTTCCTAAGAGTTGGCATAGATACTAGGACTCAGTGAATGGAAGAGAGAAACTATCAGATTGGGAATGACCGTGGTCAGATTTGATGCAAGAGGAGATCAGAAGGAGCACCAGAGATGGTTCTTCATCTAAGCATGATGATGAAGAAAATCTAGCCTTAGCAAGTAAGGCAAGGAAAGGGAAAGGGAAGACTTCCCATTCCAAATCAAGTTATTCCCATGGAGGGAAGAAGATTAAAAAATCTAAAGTGAGATGCTTTAATTGTCATGAGGTGGGCCATTATGCAACTAATTGTCCATTGAAGAAATCCAAGAAGGGATCCTCGAAAGGATCAAAAGGTGAGGCACTAGCCTTTTGGTTTGAATTGGATTTTACCCTCATTGCATGCATGGTTTCATCGATGGTGGGTTGTGTTTGGTAGTTGGACATTGAAGCCTCATTCCACATGACTGGCGATAAGAGTTTATTCAGTACCTTGGAGGAGAAAGACCTCAAGATGCACATAGAGATGGGCGATGATGGAAAGTACCATGTTTCAAGTGAAGGTATGGTTGTTTTTTAGAGGGAGCATGGAGCTCCTCTCACCCTGATTGATGTAAAGTATGTGCCTGGATTTAAGAAGAACTTGGTATTGGTCACAATGTTGGAAGACAAAGGCTATGATTTAGTCTTCAGTAAAGGAAAGGCGTTCTTGAGACACATAGCCATGGGTCAGACCAAGAGGATTGGGATTCGAGTGAGGAATCTCTACAAGCTGGAGGTAGATGACTGTGTTGCATTGAGTTCCAAAGCAAAATTGGTGCAAAGCCAAGATATTCACGAGTTATGGCATAGACGGTTGGGCCACTTGCATCATGGGGCCTTGAAGATAATGCACTAGATTTCTGCCGGACTTCCCAAAGGTAAACTTGAGCAAGTGGACACATGCAAAGGTTGTACCTTGGGAAAGTACACCAAGACTTCCTTTCATGATCGAGACAGTCGAGCTAGCAATCTTGGAGCGAGATCATACAGATGTGTGTGGACCATTCTCGATAGCCTCCACCGCGAAACAAAAGTATTATGTGATTTTGATTGATGATTTTATCGAAATGTTGCACCTATTTCATGTAAAAGAAGGATCAAACCTTCTCAAAGTTTTGTGAGTTCAATGCTTTGGTTGAGAAGGAATCAGGGAAGAAGATTAGGGCCTTGAGAAGCGACAATGGTGGAGAGTATGTCTCTCAAGAGTTTAAGGACTTCTGTGCTGCAGAGGGAATTAAATGAGAGTTGACGACACCTCATAACCCACAACAGAATGGGGTGGCCGAGAGGAAGAACAAAACTATTGTGGGGGCAGCTCGGGCGATGCTGTATGACCAAGGCCTACCACTTCATTTGTGGGCTGAGGCATGCAACACAATGGTCTATTTGCATAATAGAAGCCCACATCACATTCCTGGGATGAAGACACCTGAGGAAGCTTTCTCCAGGAAGAGACCAGATGTGGGTCACTTCAGGATCTTTGGCTCATCAATATATTTCCATGTGACTAAGGATGCCCGGAAGAAACTTGAGCCGATAACAAAGTTGGGGATACTTGTGTGGTACACTGATACACCCCATAATTATCAGGTGTATTTTCCTACCAGTCGGAGGACAGTGGTTCGCAAAGATCTTAAGTTTGATGAGCAGAAGGCCATGCGAGTTTCCCTTGAGAGGGAGCTCCAACTATAGGCCGTGGAGGAACTTTTAGTTCCTAAGGAGGAGGAGCCTCAGATGTTTGTGGAGCAACCACATGCAGAGGTTCCAGGAGGTGAGACATCCACCCAAGCAAAGTATTCCAGAGATGGGCAGAAGCACACAAGAGAAGCTGACATATTTCTGTCGAATGCGAGAGAGAATGTGGGAGAACCATATTCTCAGCATAAACAGAGGAGGTCACCTGATAGGTACACTGGATCCATGGCCCTTGTTGGGGAATGTGTTGAGACCAAGTCATCTTCCTTTGAGGAAGCAGTGCAGCAGCTGATTTGGGTTGATGCTATGGTGGAGGAGTATGACTCCATAGTTTAGAACAATGTTTGGGATGTGGTTCCAAGATTGGAGAACAAGTTAGTTGTGAGTTCCTGTTGGCTTTACAAGGTAGAGCAAGCTACTGATGGTAGTGTGGAGAAACATAAGGCAAGGTTTGTTGCCCGTGGTTTCTCATAGGTCGAGGGGATCGACTATGATGAGACTTTTGCTCCTGTAGCAAGGTACTCATCTATCAGATCGACGCTGGCACTATCAGCACAAATGGGTTGGAAGATCCATCAGATGTATGTGAAGACTGCATTCCTTAATGGCAATATTGAAGAAGAGGTGTATAGAGCAGTCAGAAGGTTTTGAGACATTCGATCGTGGGTCGCATGTGTGTTGACTCAAGAGAGCTTTCTAAGGGCTAAAGCAAGCACCTCGTGTTTGGTACACCAGGATCAACAACTACTTCACCGAGTTGGGTTCACAAAGAGTGAAGCAAATACGAACCTGTACCACATCATGGTGGAAGGTAAGCAGTTGATCATTGTTCTTTATGTTGATAATTTGATATTGATAGGTGATGATTAGTTGATCATGTCTTGCAAGGAGGACCTTGCAAGAGAGTTCAAGATGAAATCCATGGATTTCATGCACTACTTTCTAGGCATGGAAGTGTGGTAGAAGGATGGGAAGTGTTTGTGTTTCAAGGCAAGTATGCCAATGAGATACTCAGGAAATTCCACATGGAGAAGTGCAAGCCCATGCAGAAACCTCTAGCAGGTATCTGGAGGAAGGAGGATGCTACTTCAGGAGAAGTAGTAGAAGCTACTGTGTATCGGCAACTTGTGGGTTCACTGATGTACTTAGTGAACACACGACCAAATTTGTGCTATGCGGTGAACCAGCTGAGTCAAGCTATGGTTCAACCTACCAAGCTGTTTTGGAAGGCAGTTAGGCATGTTTTGAGATACCTTAGAGGCACATCTCAGTATGGATTATGGTACAAACAGACAAAGGGAGTGAAGCTACAGGGCTTCACAGATGCAGATTTGGCAGGGAGTCCATCAGATCGGAAGAGCGCATCAGGAGGAATTTTCAACCTTGGTTCAACTGCAGTTTCTTGGTACAACAAGAAACAGAGGTCAGTTGCACTTAGCTCATTAGAGGTTGAATACATGGCTGCAAGTCAGGCAACATGTGAGGCCATTTGGATGTGGAAAATTCTAGTTGTTTTGTTTGATCAGAGGATGGATCCAACTATGATCTATTGTGATAATTAGAGTTGTATCAAATTCTCTGAGAATCCAGTATTTCATGACAAGTCCAAGCATATCGACATTTGGTATCATCATCTTAGAAATTGTGTGGCGAGGAGGATCATGTTGTTGCAGTATATTTCGACCGAGGAGCAAGATGCTGAAATTTTGACTAAGGCATTGTCAAAGTGTAAATTCGAGTTCCATAGAGACAACATCGAGGTGGCAGATAATCCCTTTTTTTGTTGAGAGGGAGTGTTGAAAATAGCAACAATAAATGCTAAAAATAGCATTGTTAAAGATATCATTTCAGGATATATTCCAATTTTAATTTGTCCTTGAATTAAAATTGAGAATTAAAATTAAAATTTAGTTTTATCAGCTGTTTGAAAAATAATTAATTAATTCATCTTAGTTAATTAGTTGGAGAAATTCAAACATGAAGTCTTTGTGAAATCATGCAACAATTATCCCTTTGATTGAGGAAGTTATCCCTTAATTAAGGAGATAAGGATGAGTTGTATTTGGGTTGTAGTTAGTTAGATCAGTTAATTGAGTTAAGTCCAGTTAAATTAGTTTCAAACAATTTGTGGAATTGATTGTGAGTTCAGTCAGTTAATGCATGCATGCATGCAACTAGTGTACTCCAGATAACTGAACATTCTGTCATAAATAACTCATGCATGTTAGTTCAGACAAAGACCCAATTGAGATTAAAGGTAGGGACAACATACTATCAGTTGCAAGAATTTTCCTATGAGAAAATATCTTGCATGTAGAAGGAATTCATTCCTTGAAGATTGCACAGTTTTACAGCGCAAGGAAATAGGAGGCTTGGAGGGTAGAGGAGAAGGTTTGTGAGAAGCCTTGTTTTCCTATGAGCAGCAGTGAGGGATTGTATTGAGAGCTGGATAGCTATGAGAGCTAAAGCTTTGTGTAATCCTGAGATATTTCCACTTGTATGATAATACAGATAGCGGGGTTTTTAGCTGAGGCTTTCCCCAGAGTGTTCCTCTGTGTTTCATGTGTATTGTTTCTTCTTCTCTGTTATATGTGTTCTGTTTGATCTTGCTCAAATCGATTAAGCTTCCACAAATTTGATAGTAGAAGTAGATTAAGTATTTTTATTTAGTACATTGCATAATTAGATTAATCTACAGTGAGAAGTTTCTACACGTGTGCTTCAGGGGACATAGAAAGCTTCCTAGAGACAACCTTTGAGTTGATTGTAGACCAGTCCCTAGGACATATTAGATAGAGGAGTGCATGGAATATTACTTGTGAGGGGGTTTTTGCAGCACTCCAATTGTCACGTAGTTAAAAGATAATAAAAAGGGCTTGGTTCAATAGGCCTTCATCAAGGTAGACTCAAGGCAGTACATGTATCCAAATGCAGGGGGTAAATCCGGACGACCTCAAAGAGAAATGTCTTGATCTAGTGGATGACACACAACAATGAGACAACTTAATACTGAAGTTGTAGTAGAGGTGGAGTGGAGGAGAGGAAGGAGGGAAATAGATGCGTAGGGATGTGGACGAAAAAAATCCTAAGCAACAATGTTCCATCATAAATATGGAAGAGGGAGGAGGTGGAAAGGTAGAAACAACAGAGTGCTTATTGAGGTTTCATACTAGATATTACATGGGTACCATTATCGCCAAAAAACATGAGTAAATATGGGCTCGCACAGGTACCACAATTTAATAAAATAACATTAGTAAATCTATCTTGTACAGGTACTGTAGGCTACAACCTAACATAAGTAACTCTATCTTAAACACAGGGACTGTTTGCTTATTTAGCAGTCTAGATATATCCATGAATCAGAGAGAAACTGATCGCTTCATTACATTATTTTAGAGAAAAGAAAACACCATTGAAATGAGATTTACAAAGAGTAAACATGTTGTGCATTGATATGCTTGGAATCACCAAGATAGTTTCATTAATATTTGGAGGGTCCAAATAACCAATCCATAACATTCAACAGTGTATTATCCAAGTCCCCCCATTAACAAGCAATTTAGAACCAAGAATGGCCTCTCAGAATTCAGATCCCGCATGTGCGAAATTTTGGAACCTTTATTAAGATTTTCTTCCCCCTATTTATAATAAGAGGGGGGGGGGGGGGGGGGGGGGGTGTTGGAATTAATAGTTACAAAATATCCCAACTCGAGCTCCATATGTTTGCTAGACTAGCTGTCTCGGCATGCAAGGCCTGTTGCCCAAAATGATTACAATCGGATTTGATTCCGTTTTTGGAAAAACAAAAATTACAGAATAATGAAAAGAAAAGGAAAACGAAAGATGCTGTAGGAAATATCCTTCTTCTATTCCTGTGAAGGCCCCTGACCAAGCCACATCTCTGCCGCAATGTGTCCTTCTTGCTGCTTGTCCGATTTCTGTCGCTTTCGCCTTAACTCCTCGAATTCTCTCCTCTCTGAAGCTGATAGCGATCGGCCATGGTTGCTTGTTGCAGAGTAGAAGCAGAGCTTGTCTTATCAGTCCTACGATTTGTATCTGAGTGGAGATCCATGTCGAGCTATTAAGTCTTCCTGAGCCCCCCATACTGATTTATCGCTACACCATACTTCATTTAATGCTTTAGTTCTCGACCCATCTGTCTTCAAAGCTCTGCACTACTTGGTCATGGTAGTAGGGGAGTGGAGGTGGAATGGAAGTGAGGGTGACATAACCGGGAGGATGTAACGGTTAATTGACGTGGAGCCGAGTGATAGGTGGAAAAGGGCGCGGGATTGTTGGTGGGAGAGAGTGTGAGTATGATTGGTTTTCGGAGGGGGGCATGAGTGATAAGTGGTAAGGGAGGGGGTGTGTGAAATAATATGAGAGGGACACGTAGTGGAGGGGCCCGACGGGAAAACTGTTTTTTTGGAACCCCCCCTTGTCGATAAAGGGAAACATGGCGGTGGGGGGGGTGGGGTGAAAATGCCTGGGAGCCATCGATCTGGATTGTCCAGAGATGGGGGGCATTTAATTAATATGCGGCCTTTGAAAAGGGACGTACCCGACAACCCTTTAAATATATTGTATAAAATATCACATCCGGGAGAGTTCCCGAATCTCACAATCGCAAGCCGGGAGAGTATTTGGTGGAGGAGGAACTTTGACCTGTGTGATCGCCGATGTGCAGGATTTGCCCCTTTTGTGCTTAGCCCTTGGTCCTTCGACCCTCCATGTGATCACGGCGAACCCCTGCGTCGAAGCCCCTTTATCGGCTGTTTCCAATTGGCGGATTCCTTATGATGCCCAATGTGTTGATACCTCCGATCGTTGATTTGCAGGATTGATGATGTCATCGGTGCCACATGGCATTTCCTGAGTGGTGACACGTGTCACCTGGATATGCCCCCATAGGACCCCTGAAAAAGCCAAACTTGCGTGCCACGTGTCCTCCATACTTCCACGTCATGCTGACGTCAGCTGCCATGTGGATTCTTAGGGACCAATGGTGTTCCACCATGTGGCCCCCTAGAGGAGAGAGAAAAGGGTTTGCATGCCCTTGGTTTTTCACTGATTTTCTTTGTTAATTGTTTTTCGGCCCTCCTGGTGGTTTACACTATCATATTGCAACATTGCGATATCACAATGTTTTGGAGTTGTTACTATGCCGATTCATTGATGTGCGATGCCCTGGACCCAACAATCGCCAATATGCTTGGACCCTGAAACCTTCGAGTGCCGATTGCGATTTGCAATGCGCTCCCGGAGTGCGATATCAATGATCACTGTTTTATCGTGCCGATATGACTTGATTATTGGGACCTCTGATCACCGATTGTGATTTGTGATGAGCCTGGGACCTCTGACATTTGTGATTGCCGAAATCAGCGATCGCTGATCACAAGTTGCTCTGTCCTTTCCCTTGCCATTACTTTGCTAAGACTCCGATTTCGATTAGCCTTCCCTTGGTCTTTTCCTCTTTGTTTTCTAGCTTTCAAAGGGCAACTTCAATTTGCTCTAACTTCTGATCTAGAAGTCCATTTTTGGACTTCCCTATACTGTTGGAAAGCTTATCACGAGCGCTATACGATGGAGAGGATCCAACTTAGCTTAGATAGCTTATGTGGCTTGGGATATGTCTTCAAATATCACTGCTCTTTCTCACCCTTTTCACAGCTAAAAACACATTTAGCAGTGCGTGACAACATTGGCTCCAACTGGGGACAGTGCCATGCTGGCAAGGTATAGAGAACTTGTAGACTAGTATTCTTCACCATTGGGCATGGAGTCATAAATATAATGAATCTATATAACTAGAAAATATCCATGGGACTTCATTTGCTGGGAGTACTTTCCTCATCAAACTAAAATGCAAAAATAAAAATTCTAACAACTGTAAAGTAAATGCTTAGCTAGTGAGCTTATTGATATACACTCCTACTTATATACGAGGCTCAATTCACCTAGGTGAGTTGAACCCTCCAATGGATCCAGGCCAACATTTGGGTGCTAGACCTAGTGCCCCCATGCTACTGAAAAATAAAAATTAAAACAAGCATGCACCATGAAAAGTATTCAAACAAAGAACCTAATACATGCTTTTGAAACAACCTTTGCTGTTGGCTTAAGAATGTCATCATGTAGTCAGCAAAATGGTCATAGAGCTGTCAAGGAAGGTTTGTTGCTACCTCATTGTCATGAACAGTCTACTGACCAATATCTTCTTGGTCAGGGCAACCACAAACACTGTTCATCTCCTTAGCCTTAGATTTTTCAAGAAAAGCTTGTTGCTAATCTTTTGCTACCCATTTTTCAATGACTAACTCTCTTGGAAATCTGCAAGAGATTCTTCATTGTTTGAACTATAAGAGTTGTAGATTGGAGAATCTACTGAGAATTCCCAACAGGAAACTTTATACAATAGACAGTAATAGACTCTGCATGGTCCTTCAACTTTGGGCTCTTCTTGGAAAACTTGCTACTAGAAGTCTGCTTCCCACTTGTTGGTAAACGATTCCCTTTGAACATTCACTGCCATCTCATCCTCCTCTGAATAATATGGATCATAAATCAGAGGAGGTTCTTGATCTTGTTCTCCAGGTGAATGATGTGCATTGTAAATTGGACCCTCTTTGTTGACCTCCTGGTGGCCCTCCTCTTCTTGTGCAGCTTCCCATTACTGGGAGTGTTGTGGCTATGCATCACTTGACTCTCCATCAAATTCGTATTCATCATAGGAAGGAGAAACATCAAATTCGGCAGAATAAGACCTTTGAGGGTTTATTGGTAGGCCGATGATACTTGCTTCTTCTCTTTCTTGCACATTGGGCGATGCTTCTTGATGCCAGTAAATTTTTTCTTGGAGCGAAGCTCCATAAACATCTTCAACTGGGTCATCGACCTCAGGAATGTCCTCATCATTAAAATGTGTGCAACAATCTTCAAATAGAGCATTCGGTGGATATAGTCCTTTGCAATAGTGATTGAATGTTATATGAAAACGTTTTAAGGAAGATATGCTGCCATGAGGTATTGTTTTGTGCCAAACTCTAGCATCCTCATCTAAATAATAATTGAACAATTTCTTTTGTACATCTTCAAGAAAAATACCTTGTTGCTCCATTCATTCATGAAAATATTTGAGGTGTTGGTCAAGCCTTCTCTCTGTGTTCCCACTGAATCTAGGCAAATAGGTAATCCATTCATGAAATGAAGGGACCTAATTTGGATAACCAACAATAGAAGAAAAATCTAGTGGTGCAAATTGGTTGGCCAAGAATGTAGGAATGGCCATCTCGAAAACCTCCCTAGATGAGTGATTGCAGGTTCAAAGGTAGGGAAAGTTTTCGGCCGCTTTAGAATCAAAGCGAGTATGAGGCAGATTGAAAGCCAGGATCATCAAATAGAGATATGGACAATGGATTCACCAAGATGTTTACCATAAATTGAAATAGTGGAGTCGCCAAGGTGAGATATATTCAACCCACACTTCCCTTGCTCACCTGACAAAGGGAATGTAAAAATTTGTTGTACCCAGGAAAAAATATTCTAATCTGTTCCTCGAAAATGGGGCCAGAAAGATGTTGTCGCTGTTAACGATGTTATCTCAAAATCAAGTCCTGATAGGCTGCTGGTCAGGTTGACTCTAAGTAACTATTTCAAACCAAGCTTTTTACTAAGGCTTAGCCTCCTTAGCCTGAGAGGGCTCTCTCAAAAAGGTTATTGATTTTGATTAATGATAAGATGGCTAACTCTTGTGGTGTAACAACATGGACAAATATAAAGGCTGGATAAATATTACATAAGTTTCCATTGGGCCTATGGAGTCAATCATACTTCAGTAAACTAT
>APFE031478089.1:36990-61310 GCA_000404065.3 Pinus taeda | reverse complement strand
TTCTAACTAATTCGAGCTTCCTCCTCCAGCATGAGGGGAATTTAATAACTCGATCCTTATCCCTAATGACACCTATCAACTATTTAACTGACTAGTAAATACAATAAAGTGCTGACTGGAATTTTTAAAAAGTTCTAAATTAACTAGGACTCTAACTCCGTTTCCATGCCATAGTGGCTACTCCTCGTTCTTTGACACCTGGTCTTCTTTCAAATTGGATAAGCTAGACATTTGATACTCCATATTGACCTTGAACGCTGAATCCTTATCTGCCCCGTGTTATTAGGAGATGTCCCCTGCTTCTCGGCTTCTGTTTTCCACAATTTGCTCAAATATATAACAACACTTTTCTGAGCCTTTAATAACCCAAGGTATGGAACGTTGTCACGTTTTTTGATGTGCTGTAGGCTGTAATGATGGACAGGTGTCTCTTTTTCAAAATTCCTGCTCATAATATCAAACTGTTTGTCTGCGTTAAAATCATCACCTACAGCAGTTTCGTAGCGCGCTATGAAACTGCTGTTTTATTTAAAACAACTTGCTTTTTGACCCGAGAGCTTATATCACCCAATCATTGATTGCCAAAAACTCCCTTTGATTTTTCATATGTGTAACAGGGATTTATATGTTCTCAAAACCATAAGCCTAAGTAAAATTGACAAAAATTTGGAGCAAAACCTTTCTTTGAAAAGAAAATTCATTTATCAGGCAACTTGCCTAGCTGTGCCTTTAGGTCTCTAGCAGCTTTCTGCAGTTGATTAATCTCATCTTCAGCTGCTTCTATTTGGCTCTTCATGGCTGCTATATAATCTTCTTCAAATGTGATGACTGCCCTGTTTGTATCTTTTTGCTTAACTTTCTCAGTTTCCTCTGTTCGGGCAGTGCTTCCTGTGCTTGCTGGAATTTTCTGGTCATAGGTCTTCTAGGTTTAAAAATAAACTCCTGAGCTGGCTCATCAAATTTAAGCCTTTTTGAGGCCTTGGTTTTCTTAACACTTTCTTGTGGTGACTGTGTCAAATCAATTTGAATTGGTTTAGACTGCTCTAATTCAATAGCCTGTAATAAATCATTTAGGCTTGCCTTAGACACAGGGCTCTCTTCAACAACTATAGCTTTACCTTTTTCTTTATTAATTTGGCTTCTTGTCCTTACCCTTGAGACTGCTTCAGATTTGCTTGCTTCAGGTGCAGTCTTCTTACCCTGAGTCTTTTCCTTTGTTGATTGCTGAGGTTGTTCTTGAATGATTAGTGGCTTCGCTGGTTTTGGTAGCTGTGGCTTGGTTTGCTTTTTAGCTCTTGCTTCCCTTTGAAGCTCAGCTATGGTGAACTCTCTGGCTGGTTATGGAGTAAGGCCAGTCTTGCTTTGGAATCCAGCCATGAAAATAAAATAATTCCAGTCTCTGCCTATCTTTTGGAGGCCATCTAAAACTAGCAACTTAATCAAACCATGATGAAATAAAGAGGTTTCACAGTCCTCTTTTCTCAGCTGCACCTTATCACACATCTTACTCAGACTGCGAAATAAATAAAAAGGAATGTCTATGGAGACTTTCCCGGTGAAGTGTAAGAGCAGTTTAAAATGGTAAGAATAAACCTTATTGTACCTTCCTTCACAGGTCAAATACTTCTGTATGCAGGTGAGAAGAAGAGCATAATGTTCCTTGACATAATGTCTGGGACTGCTTTTGTTAAATCTTCATTTACATATGCCTCTTTCAAAAACTCCTTACACGGATTCATATCAAACTTAAAGTTTTTAAACCATTCTTCCCGTCCTCTTGGGATCTTTGTTACAACAGCTATTGCTTCTGGAGAAACCTGTATTTCTAACATGGCTACCTTTGAATTCAAACCAGTGAAATTTAGCGCAAATTCCTTAGTTACCTGTGCATGCCCTCCTTGTAGCTTTTTACAAAATTTCCAGCACCCGGCATCTTTGAACGCTTTCTTCACGCCTTCATCTCTCAACGTTATGTCCAGGCCTTCAGGTTCATTCCTCTGACATTTACCGGATCTGTGCTCTTTTCTCTCCATATTTTCCTTTGAGATCTTCACACCCAAATTCTAACAGCTCCGATCGAGATGATGGTTCAGCTCCTTTTTTAACTCAGCCTTGCTTGTAAACAGGCTCGCTTGAAATTCAAAATGAAACACTTCACTACATAATCGGCCGACTGGTCACTCATGCAACACTTACGACCATCATTAAGGTTTATGCACAGTAAAATCTCTTGGGAATGATATTCCTGTGCATATCAGCGATCTATTGGTGGAGTAGTGGCAAATGAACGTTCAGACATGATACAAAAGGTACACAGACTGACATGAGTAGACACAAATGTTGACTCACCTACGGACTTGACATTTCGGGAAAGATTCGCTGCGAAATGCACGAATCCATGATTTCGCAGCGCTGTTAGTTATAATTTTTAATGATGCGCTGCGAAACTGCTTAATCATGACACACTGCGAAACTGCTAGACCATGATTACGCTGCGAAATGGGCAAATAAGGCTGCGCTGCGAAATCACTAAAAAACACGGTGACTTGACATAGACAAGACATGACTATGGAATAATGATGGGTGGAGGAGAACCAATAGGAGTGGAGTATGATCTAAGTTAAAAACCTTTAAAACTCCAAATCCTAAGTGAGAAAAATAAAATGAAACCAACTTTAACACAGACCTTTGTCATCAAGCTAGGATAGGCAATTAAATGCATCAAACTTTTAATTCTAAGTGATAACAAACGACACCTGTAGCATGAGTGTTTTAGGGGACATAGAAAGCTTCCTAGAGACAACCTTTGGGTTGATTGCAGACCAGTGCTTATGATATCTTAGGTAGAGGAGTGCATGAAAGATTATCTGTGAGGGGGTTTCTGCAGCACTCCAATTTTCACGTAGTTAAAAAATAATAAAAAGGGCTTGGTTCAATAGGCCTTCATTAAGGTAAACTCAATCCAATACATGTATCCAAATGCAAGGGGTAAATCAGGGCGACCTCAAAGAGAAATGTCTTGTTCTGGTTGCCGACACAACAATGAGACAACTTAATACTGAAGTTGTAGTAGAGGTGGAGAGGAGGAGGGGAAGGAGGGAAATAGATGTGTAGGGTTGTAGATAAACATAATCCTAAGAAACAATGTTCCAACAGAAATATGGAAGAGGGAGGAGGATGAAAGGTAGAAGAAACATAATGATTATTGAGGTTTCATACCAAATATAACATGGGTAGCATTATCGTCAAACATCATGAGTAAATATGGGCTCGTACAGGTACCGCACGTTAATTAAATAACATTAGTAAATATGTCTTGTACAGGTACTGTAGGTTATAGACTAACATAAGTAAATTTGTCTTAAACGCAGGGACTGTTTGCTTATTTAACAATCTAGATAAATCCATGAATCAAAGAGAAACCAATCACTTCATTATACTATTTTAGAGAAAATAAAACACCAATGAAATGAGATTTACATAGAGGAAACATACTGCGCATTGATCTACTTGGAATCACCAAGATAGTTTCATTAATATTTGGAGGGTCCAAATAACCAATCCATAACATTTAGCAGTGTATAAGCCAAGGCCCCCCCATGAACAAGAAATTTAGAATCAAGAATGGCCTCTCAGAATTCAAACCTCGGGGTGTGAAATTCCAGAACCTTTATTAAGAGTTTCTTCCACCTATTTATAAGAAGAGGAGGGGGGGCTAGAATTAAAAGTTACAAAATATCCCAGCTCGAGCTCCAATTGTTTGCTAGACTAGCTGTCTCGGAGTGTAAGGCCTGTTGCCCAAAATGATTACAATCGGATTTGATTTTGTTCTTGGAAAAACAAAAATTATAGAATAATGAAAAGAAAAAGAAAACAAAATATGATGGAGGAAATATCCTTCTATTGTTCCTGTGAAGGCCCCTGATCGAGTCTCTGCCACGATGTGTCCTTCTAGCTGCTTGGCCAATTTCTGTCGCTTTCACCTTAACTGCCCAACTTCTCCCCTTTCTAGATTTGATAGTGATCGACCATGGTTTCTTGTTGCATAGTAGAAGCAGAGCTTGTCCTGTCAGTCCTTCACTGTCTATCTGAGTGGAGCACCATGTCGAGCCGTTAAGACTTCTTGAACCCCCCATACTGATTTACCATTGCACCATACTTCATTCAATGCTTTAGCTGCCGACCCATCCGTCTTCAAAGCTCTTCACTACCTAGTCGTGGCAGTAGGGGAGTGGAGGTGGAACGAAAGTGAGGGTGACGTAACCGGGGGGATGTAACGGTCAGTTGACGTGGAGCCGAGTGATAGGTTGGAAATGGTGCGGGACCATTTGTGGGAGAGAGTGCGAAGATGAGTGGTTTTCGGAGGGGGGCGTGAGCGGTAAGTGATAAGTGAGGGGGGGTGTGAAATAATATGAGAGGGACACGTAGCGGAGGGGCCCGATGGGGAAATTGTTTTTCTAAACCCCTCCTCGCCGATAGCGGGGGGGGGGGAAGGCCTGGGAGCCATTGATATGGGCGAAGTCGATTTGGGCTGTCCAGAGATGGGGGGTGTTTAATTAATATGTGTCCTTTGAAAATGGACGAACATGACAACCCTTTAAATCTATTGTATAAAATATCGCATCTGGGAGAGTTCCTGAATCTCGCAATCGCAAGCCGAGAGAGTTTTCAGCAGAGGAACTTTGATCTGCGCGATCATTGATGTGTAGGATTGGCCCCTTTTGTGCTTAGCCCTTGGTCCTTCGGCCCTCCATGTGATCACGGCTAACCCTTGCATTAGAGCCCCTTTATTGGCGGTTTCCAATCGACGAATACCTTATGATGCCCAATGCGTTGATACCTCTGATTGCTAATTTGCGGGATTGATGACGTTATCAGTGCCATGTGGCCTGAGTGGTGACATGTGTCACCCAAATATGCCCCCATAGGACCCCTAAAAACGTCAAACCTACGTGCCACATGTTCTCTGTGCTGCCACATCACACTGACGTCAGCTGCCATGTGCATTCTTCAGGACCAATGGAATTCTGCCACGTGGCCCCTGGAGGAGAGAAAAAAGGGTCCGCCTACCCTTGGTTTTTCATTGATTTTCTTTGTTAATCGTTTTTTGGCCTTCCCGATGCTTTACACTGTCATATCACAACATCACCATATCGTAATGTTTTGGAGTTGTGACTACGCCGTCACGTCGATTTGTCGATGTGCAATGCCGTGGACCCATTGATCGTCGATATGCATGGACCCTAAAACTCTCGAGCACCAATTGCGATTTGCGATGCGCTCCTGGAGTGCGATATCGATGATCGTTGTTTTACTCCGCCGATATGGCTTGAATGCTGGGACCTTTGACCGCCGATTGCGATTTGCGATGAGCCTGGGACTTTTGGCATTTGCGATCGTCGATCGCTAATCGCAAGTTGCTCTGTCCTTTCCCCCATTGTTTCTCTCCCAAGACTCCGATTGCGATTAGCCCTTGGTCTTTTCCTCTTTGTTTTCTAGCTTTCAAAGGGAAGCTTCAATCTGCTCTAACTTTTGATCCAAAAGTCAATTTTTGGACTTCGCTATACCGTTGGAAAGCTTATCACAAGCATTATGCAATGGAGAGAGTCCGACTTAGCTTAGAGAGTTCCTGTGGCTTGGGAGATGGCTTCAAACCTCATTGCTCTTTCTCACCCTTTTCACAGCTGAAAACACATTTAGTAGTGAGTGACAATAATATCCATAATGCTTCACCTCAAAAACCCACATTTCCTAGCCTCTATTTGCATTTCATGGAACTTCATTCCTAGGTCACAAAATGATACTTGATGGTAATTTGGTGGGAATGCACTATATCTAGAGTCATTTCCTTTTTGCATAGGTATGGTAACAAATTACTTAGAAAATTTATTGCACATTGAGTTGGAGTGTCTCACAAAGGAGTAGCAATGTGTAAAGAACCTCACTAAGACTATTTTTTCTTTGTTTCGATAAAGCCACAATTCACTAATTCACTTCTTAACAATTTTTGAGTTTGTGAAAAATAATATCTACCATGACATGGTAATTCTATCATTCATTATTAGGTGAATACCCTCATTAAATCAATGAGTCAATCATTAATCTATCTATCTTCCACTAGTGCTTAAAAATGTAATAAGAATCAACCATTAAAATTCTTAACATGGAATTCTTAATTTATATGTTACTATACATTTTCGAACTATCTTTCCTAATCAAACAATGAGCATCGGCTCAAGGTAACCTTACTCCATAAAGTTTGTCTTTTATCTACCCAATATTACCACTTCTTAAAATTACATCATTGTAATAATATATTACACTTCTTTTTATTACCTACATACTTTAGATGAATACTCATGAGTCTTTATTCACGTTTAAACAACTTATTTATTTTGTTTCATGGATGGCCCAGATTGCTTTAGATTGAGTCAACGATCATTATGAGTCAAACGATCGCTATTTTGTTATTTCATTTTTCTCACTAACCTTATAAAATTATTTTGTTATTTTAATACTTGTCTGTGTTTCAGACCATTCTTGTTGTTACGAAAGGTACAAGGAACAAATGATTTTTCTCTCCTTTTAAACCCTAAGTATTCTTGCTGTTAAAAGGGGTTCTCTTTGTTTACATTGTGGTACTTTTATTTTTACTGGCTATTTATTTTCATTTTACTTAATATACAGCTACCTCGAGAGTTTCCTCTCTCATTGTCGATGGCTGTATATGAGTTTACCATCACCCAATTTCGACTTATATTCATTCTTGTTTTTCTCTAGAGTATTTAATATTACAATACATTGATCACAACAATGCTTCTATAGTATTGTTCACATTTACATTTATATATATATATATATATATAATATATATATATATATATATATAAATATTTGTTTATTTCTGAGTGTACATGAAAATGTTTAAATTGAATATTACGCCTATTAAAATTATTGAAGGTGTAAATTTTCTCTTTTTCACATTTTATATACATTCTTCTACACAATAGTGTACTCCCTTTTCTAGACATTTTCTTGTATATAATACCATTCTATCTATATCTCATATTTACAATTCACCTATTCATATACAACATGCCATTCTATTTTATACACAGTATGTTCTTATATTGCTAATATCAATATTCCTTTGTTGAAGTCAAACTATATTTTCTCATTTAAAAAAAAAAACCATTTCCTTGGTTTTTCTTTAACAATTTCCACACAAATAAATCATAACAAAATATTTCTCGCTCAGTCTTAACAACAAAATAATGTCTTCTTTCCATTCTTTGTACTCGTCAAAAGAAAATTAAACTAGTTGAGAATAGAATGAACACTTTTTATTTTTTATTTATTTATTTTAATTAATTTGAAGTTCTAATAAACAAAACATAAAGTTAGAAATACCAACATGAATAAATTTTCTTGAAAACTAAGAGTTAAGTACTTAGCTCCTCCCAACCTTGACTCATCCTCTACTGGTCCCACCAAGCAACTAGGTCTGCAATTCCTTTTATGTATCTTACTTTCTGCTTCTCTTAAGTCTCTCTAATTATGCTCTTAGAAATTATGAGACAAAAGCCAAAAAACTATAGAGATATTACTCATCTACCACTCTTTGGGTGGTATTAACTATGTCCATTTCACCAACATGTGGCAGATAGTTAACTTCTCATTAATGAGCTTTTGTTTCCCACTTTTGAAGACAACTCCCTGCCTTCTAGGAAACATTTAATTGATCAATATCATAATTTCAAAAGTAAATTTAATCACCCAGATTAGATGCCTAGGACTTATTGATGAATAATAATAATTTCCAAAATAAATTGCATCATTTTTTTTTCTTTCAACCATTTGCACTTCAAACATTAATTTCCTAGTTTTTTGTTTTTATTCATAAAATAAAACATAATTATAATTCCACAAACAACAACTTAACATCAGTTATTATTAGTAAAATTACTGATAATTAAATGTCTATCTGTTTTTTAATGTAGCATACTAAATCAAAATTAATCTTATGCACATTTTAATTACAATGAAATCCTTAATCTGAGGGATATCACATCCTCCCCTGCTTAAATTTGACATCGTCTTGATGTATCAATCAGTGCATTCTTCTTGGAAATCATTTCAGAATTTAAACCATAAAAGGATAAGCTTCCTCCAATTCCCCGGTTGCTTCCTCTGGAGTGAAATGTTTCCATTGAACCTACAAGTACACTACATCTCTATTCTGGAGTGTAACCACCCTCCTATCTAAAATGAAGTGGTTATGCTAGGAAATCTCCCACTAGTTCCACATGTACAACATGCAAATCAATCACATAAGGTTCATGTACATACTTTTTCAATAATGAAATTTGAAATACATTATGAATCTTAATGTTGGATGGCAGGGTTAGTTGATAAACAAGAAGTCCAATTCTAGCTAACACTTCAAAGGGTCCACAATATCTAGGAGATACTTTAGCAAAATTGCTAAGTCTAAGTGTACTCTTCTTAGGTTTAACCTTCAAGTATACATGATATCCCACATTGAATTCCTTCTGAGTTCTTTTAAGTTTGCATAGCTTCTATGGCGATCTTGGGATGTTTTTAAATTCTGTTTAACTTGCTTGATTATTTCTTCCATTTATTTTAACATGTCTGGATCCAACATCAATTTTCCTTCAAGACGATCACAACTTAATGGTACCTTGCATATTCTTCCATACATGACTTCAAAATGACTCATTTTTAAAGAGGTTTGATAGCCATTGTTGTAAGCAAACTCAAGTAGATGCAAATAGTCCTCCCATTTAGTTTGCTTATCTTTGACATAATATCTGATTGGTCCTTTCTGTTTGACCATCAATTTGAGGATGATAGGATGTATTAAAATTTAACTTTGTACCCATATTTTCAAATATCCCTTTTCAAAATTTGGACATGAATTTTGCATCTGTATATGAAATCACAACCTTAGGAACCCCATGAAGTCTGAAAATTCCTCTCATAAATTTTTTTGCAATATTTATGGCCTTAAAAGTAGATTTCACTGAATGAAACATGCTACTTGGCTATGCTTGTAAACCACAACCATAATAGAATCATGTTGTTTTGTTATTTTTGGAAACCCAATGATGAAATCCACCGAAACGGTCTCCCATCTCCATTCTAGAACCAGTAGTGGTTGTAACAATCCAGCAGGGTCTTGATGACATGCCTTAACTTGTTGGAATTCAAGAGATCTTGCTACATATTCAAGTCTCATTTTTTATATTTGGCCAATAAAAATACTTTCTTAACACATTGATCAATTTTTATAACCAGGATGTCCAGTTGGTGGTCTTTTATGTAGCTTATCTAGGATAATTTTTTCATATTGATGTCATTAGGTATGTAAACTCTTCCTCTAAACAATAATAAATCCTGGCTATTAACTAAAAAATCATTTTCTTTTCCTCCCAGTTTATCATTTTTTTGCACTTTCTCCTTAATCTTCAGGTATCCTAAGTCATATTTTCCGTTGTTTTGACTCTTTTTTATTAGATTTGTTGAACAATTGATTGTTGAAATAACATAGATCTAATTAATTTTTCTGCTTAGGGCATCAACTATTTTATTTTCCTTCCCTTTGATATGTATAATCTCAAAATCATATTCACTAATAAATTTTAACCATCTTGCTTGTCTAGCATTTGAATTAGGATGATTAAATAAGTATTTGAGACTAACATTGTCTATCCTTAGTTTGAATCTTCTCCCTACTAGATCTTAAATGCATGAATTATTGTTGCTAATTTCAGATCACAGGTAGCATATTTTTCTCATGTTCTTCCAATTTTCTGGATTCATAGCAATTGACATGACCATCCTACATTAAAACCCCCAATCTTTCCTTACTTGCATCCATACATAACGCGAATTCCTTATTGGGATCAACTAATTTTAGAATTGGAGATATAGTCAAAAGTTATTTTCGTTTTTCAAAAGTAGCTTGACACTTTTGACTCCATTCAAATTTGATTCCCTTCTTTCGTAGATTAGTGATGGGATAAACAAGTTTAGAGAATCCCTCTTATAAATCTCCTATAATAGCATGTGATGCCCATACATGATCTAACTTCTTCCACATTTTTGGGTGCTGGCCCCTCCATAATTGCATTTATCTTAGGTTCTACAACAATTCCTTCTTCTGATATTACATGTCCTAGATAATGAATTTACTGATGGTAAAATGAACATTTGCTAAATTTAGCATATAGTTCATTATCTCTTAGAGTTTGGAGAACCATCCTCAGACATTTTTCATGTTCTTCCTTACTCTTTGAGAATGCCAAAATGTCATTTATGAAGACAATTACAAAATCATATAGGAATGACCCTAGGACATTGTTTATGAGGCACATAAATGTAGCAAGTGCATTAGTCAACCCAAATGGAAGTACTACAAATTTATAGTGCCCATAATGTGTGTGAAATGTTGTCTTGTGGATGTCTTCATCCTTAATCTTGATTTAATGATATGCCGACCTTAAATCAATTTTAGAGAATATGGAAGCTCCTCTAAGTTGATCAAATAAGTCATATATTCTTGGCAAGGGGTATTTATTTTTTATAGCCATATTATTCAACTGTCTATAATCTATGAACAATATTAAAGTTGCATCTTTATTTTCACAAATAACACAAGTTCTTCCCAAGGAGAAACACTTGTTCTGATGTACATTTTTTCCAATAATTCCTGCAATTTAATTTTCAACTCAGTTGAGAAACACTCATTCTGTATGGGGCCTTAAAAACTAGAACAACACCAAGTATACGATCAATGGTAAAGTCAATATTCCTCCTTGGAGGAAGTCTTGTTATTTCTTCTAGAAATACATCCTTAAATTGTTCAAGTACATGATATTCCTCTAATGATGGTTGTAGATTGAGGACAATTTGCATTTCATTTAGATCTATGGTGCAATTCTTACTAATTTCAATTACTTTTCTTTTAGTCCCTGTGGCCAACTATACTAACCAGGGTTTTTGTTGTTTTTCCTTTGTAAGTTTACACTTTTCAACTACAATAGGGGAGACATAACTCAAGGTAGATCCTGGATCTATAAGTACATATATATTTTTGTCAGATATCTTAACTTGAACTTCAACCATAGTTGACTAATGATCTGCCTGCCTACCATCCAATGCATCACTGATTTTGGTTATATTATAGGATACATCATTTACTGTTGATTCGTCTTGAATTTGATTTAACATTGCCTTCTTCTTTGATGGATTTTGTGGAAATATCTCCACATGTGATTTTCACCACAACGCCAACATTTGATAGGTGGTTTTGCAGACTCATTGAAATTCTTGTTTCTTATAATAGATCATCCTTTCTGCCCAATATTTTTTTCTAATTGAAATTTCTATTGTAGTTTCTATTAATTTTTGAAACTAGAGTCAAATTCCACATTGGAGAACTCAGATGATCAATATAATTCTTGCGTTAAATTCCTCTTTTTTAGAGGACCAAAATTGACCCAAAGATCACCTAATGTGGTTAAGCAGAAGTTAAGTTTTGAATTATTTTATTCATACATTCATTATGGAATGGGTCGGCCCTAACCACATGGGTAACTGCTTGGGTCAATCTCAACCCCAAGTAATCCATCAAGAAATACTATAAAAGGAAGCAACCTCAAGTCCATTTAAACACAATTGATCAAGACAATTTTCTATTATTCTATTTTGTTTTGGATCACACAAGTTCGTCAGATGGAGTTTGCACAGGGTCCGAAATCATAGGCGAAAGGTTTTCTCTAAGTTAGAGTTTTCCGGATCTAAGTCTCTAGCACAGAGTATGACATTTTCGTCCCTGGTCATAAGCACAGAGTAGGCAAGGGAGTGACTAAGGCTCTCTGGTCACTAGGAGACAGTTTAGTGAGAGCGACTTTGAGTTCGAAAGAAGATCAGAAGGTTCAGGTCCCCGATCACTCGCAAAGAGTAGTACTGAGAGTGACCAGGACATCTTGGTTTCTCGCACAACAACAATAAGGGAGTGACTCTGGGTTTTAGGTGTATTGCACCACAATCATACGTATAAAGCCTTCTTGAGATACCATGCAGTCATAGTCGCCTGCATATAGTGACCGAGAGAGAGACCATGGAGTTTCAGTCACACACAAAAAATTGTGATGAGGGCGACCAAAATTCAGATCTAGGGTTTGACATCTTGGCTTCAGTTGGCTTCAGTGATCTGGTAGATCTAGGTTTCTCTCTGTTGTTATAATGATCTATAGATTTGTAGATCTGATTTATTATTATTCGTTGCAATCATATGTATTGGGCTCATTGCTGAAATATTTTTATGACGATCTCCTAAAAGGGAAGATTTGAAAGGGTTTCCCCCTAGTGGGGGTTTTCCCTGGCCTTGGACCAATCTGCTATCTCTTATGGTTGTGATGTTGTTTTCTTTACCACTGCATATATTGTTCTTTATTTAGTTATGTTTATGATTGATTACACTGCTAATAATTGGATGCATTGTTAATAAAAGGATAAATTGTGCTAAAGTAACTGATACAACATAGAACAATCTAAAAATTTAACATGGTATTAGAGCTAAGGTGAAAGACAAACCCAAAAGAAGACAAGATTTGAAGCCCTATCTTTCAGAAATCAAATTGCCTATTCAAGGTCAAGATGTCGTCCTCTACCTTCAAGGAACATGAAAAGTTGGGTGATGCATCAAACTTTGTTGCATGGAAAGTCAAATTGGAAATTATAGTTGACAACAATGATGTGCTAGAATACATTCAAAGAAGAATGCCCAAGCCTCTAGAAAATTATTCCATTTCTCTCAAGAACAGGTATAAGAAAGGTGACTCTAAAGCAAACCAAATTATAGTTGATGGATTATAAGAACATTTACTTGCTTATGTTGGGAATTTAAGAAACTCTAAAGATATGTATAAGAAGATAACCAACATGTATGAAGTCAACAACCTGAATGAGATCATCACCTGAAATATCAACTCAAGGAAACTAAGATGAACAAAGGGGAAGTTGTTCAATCTTACATTATGAGGATCTCTCATCTTAGAGATCAATTGTATAGGGTTGGAGAAAATGCACCTAACAGAGAGCTAGTAGTTGTGACTCTTAGAGGTCTCCCCCCTATTTGGGAAATGTTCATTACTTCTATCAACAAAAACAATGTCCTTCATCATATGATGAAATTGTTGGAAAACTCACTCAAGAATAATCTAGGAAGATAACAAGAGGAAATATTCAAAAGAATGAAGAGGGAGAGCCCGCTGCATACATCACTCATGACAAAAGAAAGAATACAAGAGGAGTTTCATCAAGGAAGCCTTCTTATCAAAATATAAAAATAAGGAATGACAGATCGACATCTCATGTTGAATGCTTCAATTGTCATACGAAGTGTCATTATGCACGAGACTTTCATGAGAAAGTAAAGAGGCCACACTATAACACTAGAGGCAACATTATAACACTAGAGGCAACTACGATAACAAAGGAAGAAAAGACAATCAAAGAAATAACTGTGACAAAAAATATAATAGAAGAAGAAGATAATCCTCAAGTGACCGTGAAGAAGATCATCCTCCTTAAAAGAAGTCAAGGGCTCCCAGGTATGAAAGTAACGATGTAAATAAATATGAATACATTCTCATTTTTGTTTTGACTAGTTCTTCTCCACCGGATTCGTGGGATAGTTGGTTGGTTGAGAGTGGGGCCACTCATCATTTCTATGGTTACAAGGAAGTCCTCTCTAATCTAGTAGAGAGGGAGACTAAGCTAAATATCATTCTTGGAAGCAACTCTACTGATCCTGTGAAAGGCTTTGGGTCCATCAAATTTCAGTTGAATTCTGGGAAATTAGTTATGCTGCATGATGTTATGTATGTACCTGTATTAATAAAGACTCTGGTATATATATCCACATTGGAAGATAAAGGGATGAGGGTTGCCTTCATCAAAGGTAAAGTCTTAACTTTTCCTACCTATTCACCTATGAGGGATGCCTTCACACTAGGATCAATATTTAATTGACTCTATAGGGTCACTGGAAGACCTCTCCTAGCATTGGTTCATAATACTAATCATTTGAACGAATTATGGCACCATAGAATGGCTTATCTTCACTATGATGCACTTCCGAAATTGAAGAAATTGGTCTCTGGTATTCCCCATGTTTAGGTTCATCATGATGGAGTTTGTCCAAGTTGTGCAAGTGGAAAGAAAACAAGGGGACCATTTCCCTCTAGTAAGAACAAGAGAAATGAAATCCTCCATCTCATTCATTCTGATATATGTGGTCTGATGCTTGTACATTCTATTGGTGGTCATCTCTACTACATTACCTTTATCGATGACTTATCAAGAAAGACATGGATATACTATCTTAAGAACAACGATGAAGCCTTTGAAACATTCAAGGAATTCAAAGCCTTGATCGAAAATAAATCAGGAAAGAGAATCAAAGTCTTTAGGTCCGACAATGGAGGAGAATACATGTAAAAAGATTTCATAGCATTTTGCAAGAAAGACAAAATCAAGAAGGAGATGACTATGCCATATACTCCTGAATAGAATGGTGTAGCCGAAAGAAAGAACAAGTATATATTAGAAGCTGCCCGTGCTATGCTCCATGATCAAAAGGTGGCAAAGTTCCTTTGGGCCAAAGCTACATCTATTGTTGTATATGTTCAAAACAGGGTGCCTCATCAAGCATTAGAAAACAAGGCTCCTGAAGAAATGTTCACAGGCATTAAGCTGATATCAGCCATCTTCGTGTATTTGGATGCCTACATATTTTCATGTGCCGAAGGACAAAAGGAACAAATTTGAAGCTACTGGCAGAAAAGGTACATTTGTGGGTTAGTATGAAAATTCTAAAGCTTATAGAATTTATATTTTTGGTTAGAGGAAGGTTGAAATTAGTAAGGACGTAACATTTGATGAAGATACATCTCTTGGAAAAGCAAGAGATCTTCCTCCACCTCCTCCTCCCAAGGAAGATAATGATGATTGGGATATTCTGGATGGTCCGTCTGTAGCTGAGTCCAACATGGTTCATGATCCCATAGAGCTTATGGATTCGTTAGATCCTCCTCCAAGTGATCCTCCCTATAAGAAGATACCACTTTGGCTCCACGATACTTTACAGAATACTGAAAGTAATGTCCCCATTTGTAGATCATTCAGAGAAAGGAAACAACCATGCATGTATCAGGGATATGTTGATGCTATGAGTACTATGATTCATGTTGAACCATCCTAATTTGAAGAAGCAGTAAAAGAACAATTTTGGAAGGATGCTATGGATGAAGATTATGAATCAATTATGAAAAATGATGTATGGGATGTTGTACCTAGACCGAAAGGGAAATCTGTTGTGACTTCAAAATGGCTCTTCCAAATCAAACATGGAATTGATGGTAGCATTGAGAAATATAAAGCAAGGTTCTCTTGATGCCTCTAAAATCGTTGCACCAACATTGGGGATAACCACCCGATCCGACCCTTAATACAATTCCTTTTCCGTTTGGATGGTGGCTTTGATTGGATAATATGGAACCAGTTTCCCAATCAAATGTGTTTTGATGAATGAGTGTTTTGGGTATATAACGAGATGATAAATGGTTTGAGTTGCAAATTTACGAAAATATACAAATAAATCTATATAAATAAATAACCTAGGTAATACAATATCAATGCGATTTATAATGATTCCTGGTAATTGAATGTTAATAAAGATCAGTCACTTGAATGCAGAAAGTTAAGCATGAATGATGATCAAAAAGTGATATAAAACATATCACATTTCATAATAACATCAATTGTCAGCATATGTGCTTATAGAATACCAATTCCAACTTACTCAACAATGATGTAATGCAGAACTGTGTGAACATTCACATATAATAACAATATCGAGTCAAAAAGACTGTTTATTTGCATAACATGTAACAAAGAGACATTTGATAAAAGTACCATATGTATTTGAATCCTGCTATGAGAATAATAGTTTGGCTCTTTCTTCTTATTTCCGAAAACTCCAAAAAGATACAGAAATGCAAGTCTTCTTGAATTCTCCTTCATAACAAGTTTGAACCTTGATCCTTATCTTCTACAAAAATAAAACCAAAAGTGCAGAAGTGCTATCTTCTTAAATCTAATTGAATACAACTTTAGGATCCTTTCTAAAATGACATGAAAGGGTCTTTATAGTAAAAATAAAAACAAAAAATGTTCGTAAAAAGTGCTTGAAATGGTTGGAACAACCTCTCTCAAAATATGGGATTTCATGATAAAAATAGAATTGCAATAATTTTAAAAATATGCATCGCATCTGTCATTCCTCCTGTGCCTTTAATTGACAAATCTTGAGCATAGTTTGGACTTCTGGTGGATAACTCATCCTAGCATGCAACTGACCTGTGTACACTACATCTGAGAGTTCTGGTATCATGCGATCAGCTACATCATCAAGACATTTGATTGTCATTTGTTGACTATGTGGCTTAACCAAGTAGAACCAATGTGCATTCCAATTGAGTCTTTTTAATTTTTTGATTTTCTCCTCCCTGGTATTCAAATCTTGCTTCCATTGTTTTTCCAACACATTTGCGTTTGGAAGGTTTTCTGGGGAACATTCAAAAATTAAATTGGCATTGTGTAAGTTATCATTAATTAGTTCAATGATATTATTCCTCATTGCCCTGGCCCTCAAAGTTGCTCTTTCTGCTTTGATCAGTTGTGTCTCCCATTCTGAAAATAATATCTCTTTGTGAGATTCTTCAATCACTGGTGATTTAGTAACCCTTCCCTTTCCTATATTCTGCCAAGAGATGTAATTCATAATCTTGTCATTTGTATCTTCGACCTGGAATTGACTACTTGATCTATCAGTATGCTGGTTTTGATACATAGCGATGAATGAGAGATATCTTTTGGCAGAGTTGGGTTAATTGCTGAGACAAGAAATTATTTACTTCTAAGGCTTCCTTTATAAACTTTTCAATTTTGGGATTGTCTTTAAATTGACCCATTGAGAGTTGTAGCCGCTTTATTTGCTCATCCTTAGACTTTAGCTCTTCATGATGTGCCAGTTTCAGCTATTCGAATTCCTAAGAAGGTGTTGTTGTCTTTCAATAGCTTGCTGATCAATCCTATGTTTTTCCTCCCTTAACTGTTCTTCTAGTTGTTTAATCCTCTGATCCTTTTCTTTGAGCAATTGATTAACTTCAGTTGCTTTATCAATTGTGGCAGCTGTATATGCTCCTGCAAACTGAGATAATCTGGTCAAGTCCTCATAGGGATTAACTTCTGAGTCTCTCCAAATGATATTCATGGATTCACTTTGAGGAACTATCGCTGATAATCGATCTATCTTTCTCTTTTTCTGTTGCCTTTTGACTATAGCTCCGTGCTTAGGGCTGTAGAACACATCCAACAGTGGAATCTCTTCTATGCTGAGTGTAATCTCTGACGAAGGATACTCAGGGATTACCTTGATTTCCTTTAGAGGTGAGTCCATGTTGGATGGTCTATTAATCACAGGCTCATGAATCAGAGGCTGTTGTTTTAAGGGAGATTCTGGTGTGATAACAGTTTGGGTATTACTTTGAATTTTAATCTGTTGATCAAACTGTTCCCATTCTTTGATCAATATCAGATCAATGTGAACATTCGTGTCCAACTGTTCAATTGCCTTCTCGCTTGTCTCGGCCGCCTCAAAAGATTTCTCCTTCTCTGTGCTTTGCGCTGTTTGCCGGATGACTGATGCAATACTAAACAAGTCTAGTGCCACTGTCTGAAGCCTTTGTGTCCTGTATTGGATGAATTGATCCATTTTCCCTGGTCCCAGTATAATCTTTTCTAGGGGGTGTACTTATGAGAACGACTCGGCTAATCTAAAGATTTCATTGAATTCATCTTTCTCATGGATGAATTGTTTAACTTTTCCCTGAGTAGTGAAATTAAAGGCAACATTATTCGGGTCATACTGCCTTTTGGGAATAACCGCTATGTTCAAACCCCCTATTTTCTTGGCTTCAATTTGGGCGTACTTATAATCATGCAATGAATAAATGTCGTAGCGAACCGAAAAAGCAGGCCATAACTATTTCTTGGCATCTTTGAGATTTTTTGTAAACCCTTTTGCAACTGTCTGACATGATATTTTCCTAGCCAATAACTTATCTGGGACATATAGAGGAAGGACATGCGGGTTGGTAATGCTGCCAAAAACCCTAATGTATGCAAACAACTCTTTCCTAACCCAACCGCCAATTGAAGTTAAATCGATGTTAGCCTCCTTGGACAGGCGAGGGGTTGGTCTATTAAAGATGGCTTGATGAATGGGTAGGATGAAGCCATGACAAATCTTGTAAAAATGCTTCTTATATTGTTTCCTCCACAGGTCTTTATGGTAAATATGGATAGGGGTTGGGTCCTGAACAATCCATTTCCATCCCATGATAGGAAAATCAGAATTGAAACAAATGGCATTGACTATGTAGGCACTCATATAGAATGGGGGAATAACTCAAGTGGTCACAAACCTATTTTTCCTATAGTCAAGTATTTGGACTGCCATTTTGTCTGATAGGATAGTAGCCCAATCCATCACAAAAGAATTCAATGCTGCTTCTATTAACGGGACCATTTCAACAGAAAACTTAGCAGAATTGGGGCTTCCAAATAGTCTACACATCATTGCTGCAACATAACAATATGGAGATGCTAGAGTGTCCACATAATACATACCGGATGACTCGTGCTTGTGTTTGTTAGGGAAGTGCCTCCATTGTTTGATGGGGTCTGACTCTATTTCATTTTCCTTCTCAAAAGCTTCAAGGAATGATTTGTTATAGCACTTATGAGGCTCTGGTAAGTGATACATTTTCTTCAAGCCCTCAAGCTTGAAGGATCCAAACATTCTTCCGTCGGCTGTGAATAATGTCCTGTCTGTTATATTAATGCCCTCAACTAGCCATTTTACCATGTCATTGTATGGCAAAAATCTTCGGTCGAGCCGCTATTCTATGAAGAAAAGAGTTGGCTAAATCACCAAGTGTATTCTCAGAATCTGTAGGTCCATCCGATGTTGCCTATCCTTCAATTACCTTAGGCTTTTCCTTTTCCATAATATCATATATGCCTTCCCATGAAATTTTCCCGCAGCCTTGGCATGTTGTATCTGAGATCAACACAACTTTTTCTATTCCTTCGGCTACTGCAAGGGAAGCTTTCGTCTTTTGGGCTTTCTTTATCATTTTAGTTTTCTGCATACTTCCAAATTCAAACTGCAATTATATGAAACAGAGAAGAGCAATAAACTTAAACTTTCAGAGCGGCTAATGCTTGACTAGATAGTGGTGATAATAGTATAGTCGAAAATCAGGGCAGGAGCATTTGGTGTGAAAGATTTCGTATTATGAAATGATATTAACACGAATGACGAAATCTTGAAGGACTGAAGTCATTACTGTTCTTAATGCTTCGCCGTATTTAATGATGTGAAAGTTAAATGTTCAATAAATAGATCACATCGCAGTTTTGTTAAGGCCTAATTAGAATGTGTGCCATAAACTTCTCGAATTTGCGATGAGCGATTTCATTATATATTATTTTAAAGAGCCATCGCATATTGCAAGTCGAAGGTGTAAGAGCCATGTTTTAAGAGTCTTTTGAATTTCTGCGATTGTGATCAATGATGACCTGACACATAGAGTTGGGAAAATCTTTATTTAACCACCTGTATCATGTTTTCTTCGTATTATCATTAAACAATTTTATTTTATTAAAACATTACATTGTGCATCCCCGAGGTGATTATCACTTATTTCCGCTGGGACTGCGATATGCAAGATGCGAGAATCTTATCGCATCACAAGTTTTCGGGTGTGGCTTCTCTTGGTTTCGGCAATATGCAAGATGCGAGAATCTTATCACATTGCAAAGTTTCAATGTCCCGTTAAACCTATCACTTGGAATTTGTGATGCGATAGGTGATATGCGATCGCTTTATCACATCGCATGTTTGTCAATGATTTGCTTAAGAAGCTCTAAGACTGAGACTTTCTTATCGCAAAAATATTATACAGATTGTATGTTTCTTAACCTTAAGCGATTGCAATGTGTGTTATTTTTAGAGGTTTTTTTGAAGCACTTTTATTTTAAAAGAGAGAAAAAAATAAAAAATTGATTTCTATGTAAAGATTTTACTGCTTTTTGCAAACTAAAGGGACCCTATTTCCTATTTAGCATCTTAGAATAAAATTAAGAAAAATATTGAATGGGGGAGGGGGGGGGGGGGGGGTTGTTATATAGCACAACAGGTTCTGAGCTCGAGGTTTCTCTCAGAAAGAGGGAGAAGATTATGATGACATATTTTCTCCCGTAGCTCGATATACAACCGTCCATTCTATAGTTGCCCTTGCTGCAAGTCAGGGATGGACTCTTCATCAAATGGATGTCAAGACAACCTTCCTTCATGGCATGTTACATGAAGAGGTATATGTTGAACAACCACATGGATTCGAGGTGGAAGATCAAAGAACACATGTTTGCAAGATGAAGAAGGCATTGTATGGTTTGAAGAAACCTCCTAGATCTTGGTATGCACATATTGACAGTTGCGTAGAGAAGCTGGGATTCACAAGAAGCAATGTCGATCCCAACCTTTACTTCAAGGTAGTCCAAGGTATGCCATTGATTTTTCTTTCATATGTTGATGATATATTTTTGACAGGTAGTGAGCCTTTGATGATCGAATGTAAGAGGAAGCTTGCCTCTGAATTTGATATGAAAGACCTTGGTCTCATGTAGTGCTTTTTGGGCCTTGAGGTGTGGCAAAATCTTAGTGAGATTTTCCTTTCAGAAGGAAAATACGTTGTAAAGTTGCTTGAAAGATTTGGAATTACCGAATGTAAATCCATGGTTACACCAATGGAAATGAACTTCAAGAAGTTATGTGGATATGCTGCCGGACCAAACTTAGAAAATCCATCCCAGTATAGACAACTGATTGGGGCTCTGATGTTCCATGTGAAAACCCGTCTAGACATATGCTATGCAGTAAAAAAATTGATTCAATTCATGATTGAGCCCCACCACACACATTGGATAGTTTCTAGACACATTAAGATATTTTCATGGGTCGATCACACCTGGCCTGAGATATTCTACAGGAAATGTACAACTTCATGGATACACTGATGCTGATTGGGCCGGAAATGTTATCGACAAGAAAGGTACATCTGGATGTTGTTTTAGCCTTGGATCTGCCATGATATCTTGAATGAGCAAGAAACAAAAGTTTGTAGCATTGAGCACAACTGAAGTAGGATACATTACGCTAGCATGGCTAGTTGCGAAGTAGTATGGTTGAGAAATGTCTTTGGAGAGCTATTTGAGTAGGTCCTAGATACTACAACGATATACCATGACAACAAGAGTGGAATCCGTTTGGAAGAAAATCTTGTGTTTCATTACAAGTCAAAGCATATTGAGATTTAATATCACTTCATTCGATACATGTTGTAGAGAGGAGCTGTCAAGCTCCATCACATATCTACAGATGAATAGATTGTAGATACTCACTAAGGAATTACCAAAGAGAAAGTTCTCGAATTGGATTGATGGATGTAGCCCCTTCGGATAAGGGGCAGTGCTGATCAAGGACACTGAGCGAACTCTTCCTACCATGCTTGAGCTCCCAGTGTGGGGAATTGAGATATAGGGCTCCTGGGTTTGAGGGAACTCTAGACAATAGGACGTTAGCCTATCTGTTACCCAGGGTTGAAGAATGCTTCTCCCCTATCATTATAGGGTTAGATAATGCTGCTCCCCTACTTTGTATTTATAGAGTATACCTTAGTTGGCATCATAACCTCAAGCAAGCCAACTTGTTGGGAATACCACTCCTATTTTTGGCAAACGAGTTGAGAGTCTACTTGTGGTGTAAAACCCAAGTTGATTATGATGCAAGTGTTCTACCACATGACTACTGAGAGTAATTGTTGGGAAGATCGGTAGGCAATAGGATTAAGTTGAGGATATGATCCATTGATGAGATTCCAGGGTTGAATATGTGCTCCCTTGTATGATATACTATCCTATTTCTCGGTATGGGTGGAATTTGTTTCTCCCTGATTCTTCTTCTAGATCCAAGAAAGTTTTAGCAGATAGAGTTGAATAGAGACAGTCAAATCATTACATGATGATGCGAAGATCAATTGATAGATATTGGTAGGTGGAATTCTTCCTAGTTGAGAGGGAGTGTTAATTTTTGAAACTAGGGTCAAATTCCACATTGGACAACTCAGATGACCAAGATGGTTCTTGCATTCAATTCCTCTTTTCAAAAGGAGAAAAATCGACCCAAAGATCACCTAATTTGGTTAAGCAAAAGTTAAGTTTTGAATTATTTTATTCATACATTCTTTATGGAATGGGTCGACCCTAACCACATGGGTAACTGCTTGGGTCAATATCAACCCCAAGTAAACCCTCAAGAAATCCTATGAAAGGAAGCAACTTGAAGTCCATTTCAACATAATTGATCAAGACAATTTTCTATTCTTCTATTTTGTTTTGGCTCGCGCAGGTTCGTCAGAAGGAGTTCTTCAGTTCAATTTTCCATTTAAATATCATTGCCTTTGGTGACCACCTTTGATTCTTATTGAAGGGAAGCCATTGCTTTTCTCCTCATTTCTTGGCCTTACATTGCTTCAAACATAACATTCATTTTTTCCATGATCTTTTGGATGATTTGTGTAGATTTTGGCTCTAGGATGATGTTAAGAGAAAGTATCTACTAGCTAGCGCTAATAAACTAATGATCTTGGACCACATCCAAGGACCCATTCTAGACAGTTTAGTGTCAAAACTTGATCTCCTAGTCCTTGGAATATGGTGGGGCACTGGTATTGTGGAAATATGACAACTTTATTCAAATATAAGCCAACGATGGGATACTAGTGGCTTTGCTTCAAGCCATCCTTGGAAGGCATGCCAAACAACTTATGGACATTAAAGCATGATTATGGTTCACAACTTTTGCAATCTATTGTTGGAATCCAAAGGTCTCCTATTAGATGAGAGAGTAATTTAAATAATTATACTTTAATAATTCATCATAATTTTAGAGAAAAATAGATTTAAACCATGTCATATTTTAGAAATGTTACCACACTTCACCCATTATTAAAAGTCTACTCTTGGTTTTGACTAATAAAAAATATTAATGAAAATAAATAAATTTAAAAGCAAAATTTATCATTAAAATAATTATATATATAATTTGAGTGGGTCTAATGGTTAAGAGTATGTCTTTCCTTTTAAGAGGTCACAAGTTCAAAATTAAATGGGATAGAATATATATGTCCTTATAAAACATATGTTTCTTTTTAAAAAGTCACAGGTTCAAAACCCTTACATCCAACTTTAAAGTTAACTTTAACCGAGATTTTTTAAAGTTAAAAAAATATATCCCTACTATAAAACAAAAAAATTACACTGCGAGAATAATAATTATTATAAAAAAGGATATTGGTATCTGAACATAATGACAAAAACATTAATAACTAACATATTCTTTAAATGTCAAAATAATCATAAGGAGGCCGTAACTATTTTTTTATTCGTTAAATGTCAAAATAATCGAATGGAGGTAGGTAACTAAATTTTTATTTGGTTTGAATCAAATTTTACACCGTGAAACTTTTTGAGAGGTACTTATAATTAAATAGAATGACGTCGATGAAGTTGATGATCCGGTTGTCCTTCACAATGTTGCGAAAGTGAAAATGAAAGAGATAGGTAATTAATTTTTTAATTTAAAAATTAATTATTTGGTTGAATCAAGTAGATAGTATTTAAAAAAGTTATAAAATATAGTTTTTTATTCTAATTTAAGGTTGATGAAGATTTGTTTGTTTTTTTCAATTGAGGGTTTAGATTGATTTTCAAGGGAATGTGCTCAACACATGTTTAGTCTTAGAGTTTTTTTAGATTGCATTGAGTTTTAATAAATTTAAAAAATTAGATTAGTTCCACATGACTCTTCGCCCACCAATTTTTTTAGAGATATGAGATTAATCCAATTATAACAAGTCTCTCCGTTAATTGTTTATAACACTCATTTATATATAAGCAAATTTTATTTGGGAAAATGATCTATTACTTTAAATAGATTAAAAAAATTAGATTTGTGCCACATGGCTCTACACCCACCCATTCACTAGAGATTTGAGATTATTCCAATTCTAATAAGTTGATCATTATTATTTATAACGTTC
>APFE031478089.1:15019-31104 GCA_000404065.3 Pinus taeda | reverse complement strand
CCTTATACCGTCAACTTGTAGGAAAAATTTTGTATCTAACCCATACTCGTCCTGACCTTTCCTTTGTTGTTGGCCTTGTTGCTCGGTTTATGCAAAACCCACGTGAGAGTCATTGGAAATCAGTTAAAAGAGTACTTCGTTATGTTCGAGGTATAGTTCAGTTTGGAATTCATTATAGTGCCGAAGCATCTCCTCTATTGGTTGGTTTCACTGATTCTGATTAGGCTGGTGACCCTGATGATTGGAAGTCTATTGTAGGTTATGTGTTCACTCTTGGTTCAGGACCTATTGCATGGGATTGAAAGAAACAAGGTGCCATTTTTCTTTCTTCAGCAAAAGCATAGTATCATGGTGCCATAGAAGCTATTAAGGAAGCCTTGTGGCTTTGTCAGATCCTATCAGAGTTTGGCTTTCAGCAGCAGCATCTGACTACACTTTTGTGTGATAATCAAAGTGCCATTCAACTATGCAAAGATCCAACCCAACATTAGCGTAGCAAACATATTGAACTGCACATGCACTTCATCAGAAATCTCATTCATGACCATGTTCTTGAAGTGAAATATTGTTCAACAGATGATCAAGTTGCAGACATCTTTACAAAGGCTCTCACAGAGGCGAAGTTTACTAAACTTCGATTTATGGTTGGAGTTCAGGAAGTTGTCACTGAGGGGGGATAGGCTCTGGTGCCTCTTTCCTTCTCCTATTGTGCCATATTTGTAAATCCTTCAATCCTATCCCAAGTTGTTCTTAAGGGGGGATGTTAGGATATTCCGACACATAGGAAATAGTTAAGTATAACTTTGGTCTAGTGTAGGAGTTAGGTTAAAGTGTGTTTCTTTACTATGTATTTTTGTAACTTACAATCCACAGTCACGATATGTGGTTATCCAGCGGTTCATTCTCTTCCTCGTATTATCAACACTGATTCTGGCTTAACCCCGATTGGTCCTTGATCTCTATTAAAGAGCATGGAGGGTCATTTGTAGGTTAACTGTTCATGAGAGAAGCTTATGTAAAATTTCATTCTTTTATTAATAAATTGTCTGAAGTGGCCGTGTTGGCTCAGGCCATGGACTGTTTCCCTCTTTGAGGGTTTTAACCACGTCAAAAATATTGGTGTATTGATCTGTAATCTGTTTGTGAGCGGTGTCCTTTGGTGTTCTGTCTGAGGAACTTACCCTATAAATTCCTACAGTATACTTATTATGATTTGTTGTTTTAAATCTAATATATTTGAATACTTGTTTTAAATTTAATATAATATTTTGATGGGTATATCTCAATATATTGCATTTAATATTCCATTATTAGGGGTATGTATAATGTTGGAAATATAATGGTGTTTGCAATGTTTAATGTTTGTTAATAAATGGATAAATTATTTTTTTATGGGAGAATTTTTTTTTTTTGGAAATTTATTTTTTGTTTATATTTGTAGAGATTAGTTGTTTTAAAATAGGTTAAAATCCCTAGTAACAAAAGTTTTTTGGTCAAATTTCATGTCAACCAAGTGAAATTATAGCTTCTCATGAAATTCACAAGATAATGAGTTCATCCAATTTTTTTAACTTGCTCACTTCCTATTGATTCTACCATTAAGAAATTATAGATTTGAACCATCATTTCTATTAGCATCAATTGCTATGTTTGGATTGTATGAATCACTTGAAACCATGATCAAAAGGAGTTTATTTGGAATCACCATGACAAAAATGGAATCATGAAATCTACATAATTCCATCGTTATGGAAAATTATACATTCCAACCCTATGGTATGGGGGTGTCTTTGATTGGTCAATATGAAACATACAATAGCCAAAGGATTTAGTGGTTGAGATGTGTGTTTTAAAGATCAACCAATAGACTCAATTAAAGACAAACATAGATAATGAGTTGCTCAGAAGGGGAGTATTATATTTCATTATAAAAGTTTTATTTTTGAAATGAAGGATAGAGTGAGTGTTTGCCTCGAGAAAAAAACAATGGAAGAAAGGGGCCATAAAATTGAAAGCACTAACATCTTATTGCAAACAATTTTTAATATAATTGCATTAGTTGTGATGTGTATCTGGTTTTAGTTTGTACAATAGAAACACGACATTTTATTGTGGAAATTAATGCTTCGAGTTCTTGAAAAAGAAAAGTGGTTTTGTACATAGTATAAATTATTAGTGAATTTATTAATCAAGGAATTTTTTAGAGGTAAAATTTTGCTATTTAGTTATTTTTTGGACATTTTCTGAAGAAAAAAATCGCCACTTTGGTTGAAAATCACCTATTTTATGTTGGGTGTGTGTTATATTCTTTCCACGACTAGTCTATATTAGGTGGGAATTTTATATTAGCATCATAATTAATGGGAATGATTGAGGTTTTATCTTCTTACCACTAATAGATGTCTTCATAGTTTGAAATCCAAAGGCAAAAATATTGTGAAAATTAATGCTCTGAGTTCTTGAAAAAGTGGGTTTGTACATAGTATAAATTATTAGTGAATCTATTAATAAGGAATTTTTTAGAGGTGAAATTTTGCTATCTGGCTATTTTTTGGACATTTTCTGAAGAAACAAATCGCCATTTTGGTTGAAAATCGCCTATTTTATGTTGGGCGCGTGTTATATTCTTTCCACGACTAGACTATATTAGGTGGGCGAACCTACCTATGATTTTGTGCATGGGTTTTGCACATGGTTTTGGGCATGATGGTTTTTTGCCCATGGTATTTTGTAGATCCGGTCAAGGGAATTACGATTATGTTTTAATCTAGGGTTAATGGCTTGGGGTTTATGAATGCTTCACATGTATATATATGTATTGTAACATTGCAATAAATATAATGAAAAATCAATCTGGTAGTCCCGGTTTTGGGATCCAGGGGAAATCTAAGTGTATTTGAACTATATTCTCACCATTGTATATTATTTGTCTTTTAAGAATTCGTTTGCAGGTAATTTTTGTACACTAGGTTAAAACCTACATTTTATATATATGCATGATTAAATTGGTGATATTTCAAAAAATTACTAGTTTCAATATCAAACTGCATATTTTTAATTGAATTTTCATCTACATTCCATATATATTATTTTTCAAACCAAAGTAATCACCTATAATATTATACATAGGAATAACATTTGAATCTTTAGAAATACCAAGTTATTAATTGATGAATCAGAGGGATCATTGAGACAACGGATGGATTAATCAAATAACTATAATGTTTCTCCTTTAGCATGCAAGAAAGATGCATAAGGATAAACTATCATTACATTCAACTATTGTTATGACTTTTATCAATATGTTTAGCTGAAAATTATAAAGGATAAATTGGCATTACATTATCATGTTGTTTTGGTTTTTATAGGTGTGTTCTGATGAAAATAAAAAAGGAATTATTTACTTTATAGTCTTGAAAGGGGAAAGAAAATGAAAAAGTTCTCTCAAATTGGTATTCATGAGTATGGTTCCCTATGAACTACCAACCATGCCATTGGTTGACACCACCACCTATAGATAACACTAATGAACATAAGTTGCACAAAGATATATCAAGAGGGGGTGAATAATGAGTGAAAAATCCAAGCATAGGGATTCTCCTATTGCGCCTTACTCATGACATTTGTTATGAATGTAGAGTATTTTGGTTTTCTCCTCACATGAACTGCATTTCTATCCATGATGATCACAAATGATAGGCTCAAATAGAAACTTGATCTCATGATGCTTTGCAGAATAGAAATCCATTTGGAATTATTTTGATAGGGATTCTTCTAACTCATGAAATAGAAAAGCTCTAAGGATAAAAGGAACTTGATTCCACATTGTTTACATAGAATCATTAAAATGTTACAGATATTTTTGTTCCTTTCCTCCATGCATCACACTTTCCTCCTTTTCCTCTCCTCATTATACCTTGTTGTTTTCTTATGGATTTAATGGTCAACTTCCCTTGAAATCTCTAGGGACTTGAAATTTCCTTTATGTCAATATGAATATCACATGATACACATATATATGTAGTAATGGGAGGGAATATTTGTCTTTGTCTATTATTTATAAACATTATTGACAATTGAATGGAAGTTGATGGATAAACAATCAAAATAGATGGCAATGAACAAGCCTTTGCTAACAAGTACATTGTAATTGCCACTATTATATCTTTCTACAAGCATCTTATTAGCATCTATAAAATGGATACAAACCATAAGTTCAATCCAATTGAAACTTGGATGAAGTATTAGAAACTTTCTTTTTAATTTAATTTTATTGCTTTTAATATTGGATTGAATGGTCATGAATTGTACATAGATTACATAGGTTATATTTTGATCCCTAGTGATCATTGTCATCATAAGGATTCCAATGAACTAAATTAATTGCATGAATTGAGATCTAATAGTGGGAATTTCAATAGGACCCAATAATTCAAAGATAATATTTGGGCATTCAAGGTTGTTCACTGAATATTTAATGGCAGGGAGTAGGAGGTTGTCCATTTCCATTCTTAGTGGAGGAGGAATTAAAAATAATGGTAGGTGGTGGAGGCGAAGGTAGAGGCAGACATAAAAGAGGCCAAAGTGAGGAAGGGAAGGAAGATAAGAGGAGAATCATCATCATCATAGTTGTTGAGATCCTTTCACTGTCAATGACAGATGACCTACATGAGGACATTGTAATAGAGGCTAACTTAAAATAAGAGTTATTTCAAATAAGGATGATAGGTGGATGTAAATTGGGAATGATAAGTGGTAAAAAAAACATATATTGACTTGACAAGGATTGTGACCTCAAATAAAAAACACTAACTCTAAAAACACATATTTTTTGGTTAGAAACACCAAAATCAGTCATTGTTTTGAAAAGTGATGCTATTGGTAGTCCTTTCCATTTTCATATTTAAAATTGACACTTTTGTAACCATGGCCTTAAAAATGTCATAATGTTGTTGAGAAAAACCTTAAAATAAACCCTTGAATTGAAAAGTGATGATAACATCAACACCATTTTTTATTTACAAGGTTACATTTACTTCTTTGAAACTTCCAAACTTGATAATCAATGTTTTTACAATCATAACCTTAAAATTGACCTTCAGTAAAAAATGGTACTCATAGTAGTAGGTCCCCTTTTTCTAGGATGAAAATTGTAAGCTTTTTGAAATCATGGCCTTGAAAATTGGTACCTTTGAAACAAAAATCTTAATACCAAACATGAAATTGAGAAAAAAACTTTTAGTAACATCATTTTTTTTTCTTTTTTAGAAGAAAAATTAGGGTAAGAACTAAAGAAACCATAGCTTCCTCGTTGATGGTTTGAAATTTTGGAGGGTCTAACCCTTTGTCTCCTCCACTTAATCTTGATATTGATGCTTTCAATGCATTGGTTTCCGATGGTATGAGGTTCTAATGCTCCAAGTTGGCTTGATTTGTGAAGATATTAGATGATGTCCAAAAAATTGTAGTTCATGCTAATCAATCCCATGTAATGTCTCATAGACTAGTAGAGAGAATCATAATGAGACAATTTATGGGATTATCACCCTCACCACACTTTTTGAATCTTGGTGTAAATAAAAAGGGGAGACCCATGATTGGAGGAAAACTTTATGTTTCCTTCTATGGTAGGGGGTTTTTATCTCTCATTTTTAAAAGAAAATAGATTGAGATCTAATTTTTCAAAGTGGGCCATTATTTATGGGGGCTCAAGGTTTGTATCTAAATCGATGGACTCCAGATTTCAACCTAGAAAATGATGTTCCATCGACTGTTCATGTTTGGTTTAATTGCCATATTTTCCGCTTTACTATTGGAATGAGGAACATTGGAAATGCTATGGGTCACTATATAGATTGGGAAGAACCACAAGAAGGTATGTAGTCTTGTATCAAGATTTGTGTAGAAATGGATCTTGATAAGGGACTCCTAACAACAATAAATCTTTAGCTAGATAATTAGACTTATTACCAGGAAGTGGATTATGATCTACTACCATTTATATGTAAGAATTGTCATGAATATGGGAATTTTGCTTGAAGATGCCCAAAAGTGGAAAAAATATAGGAAAATAATGAGGAAGGAGAACAATGGGAGCAACCAAAAAGAAGAAAGGGTGCCCCTTAGCAAAATAACTCCACATAGAAAGGAAATGGATTGGGACTTATAGGGTCTCCATCTATAAAGAAATTAGCAGCTAAAGTTGAAGAATTCTCTTCTAGTAATAACAACGGCTCACTAGGGAAAACATTTTATGCCCTCAATTAGGAAGATGAAGGGAAAATCCTCGATCCACTGCACCAAGAGATCCAACTAGTCAACTCCAACCGTACAAGTTATGAGGGTCAAAATGACATGCCTCCCTGCAAATATGTTCCAAATAAAGAAAAATTAGTCACGAGGAAGAGGTTGTATCAACATATGAAGAGCTATTTCATTCCCCTATAAACACTAGGAACTATTAGGGATCTTCAATTTATGAATTTGCAAATGAAATATCAAAGAGTGAAAAGGTAATCCATAAAAAATCCACATGAGAAAGTAGATCGCCACACTAATAGAGATGTTAGAAGTGCACATGCAGAGAAGGATAAAGAGTTAGGCTCTCAAAGGTCATCGGTGTTGAGAAATAAATGCTAGTAGAATTAGGGTTATATTTCTCTTTCTTGATAATTACTTGTGAATTATGTTGGGTTATTTTATATCTTTATTATATTATCTTTATCAAGCAATTACCAAATTATGTGTGTATGAAGATCACAAGAACAAGAGACACAATATGTAGGCACTCTACCAAGGAAAAACCCCTATCTAGGGGAAAACCTAGCCAAAATGATTCCTTCAGTAGTTAAGGCGAGATAATCCAAGACTCTTCAACCTAGACACAAACCTCCCCCAACCACCAAGTCAACCCTTCCTTCCAGCAAATTCGATCTAGATCTTCAACCTTGCAGCAACAGCACTTCGACCCAACAAATCTAGAATTTCAACCTTCTAGCAACATAATCTTCGACTCAACACATTCATAATTTCGACCCTCCCAACAGAAGAACTTCGGTATAGAAAATAGACCAGTAACTTTTCCTAAAAGAGAGAGAGAGAGAGATAGCCCAGAAAATTCGACTTGCACTTCTTCCTTCTTCCCCTTGAACTTCACACTTTTATGCACTTCCTTGATGTGTATCAAACTTGTTGAGTTGATTTTCAAATAGATCAAATTGCTCTTGGGTATATAGCCTCTTTGGTGGGTCGAATTGTCCTCTTGCAGGCTGACATCATTAGGCTAGGGCCGAATTGGTGTGGAGGTGACAAATTACATTTTTGCCTCAATAATAATTCTTTTTACATGATATAAAATCCCAAGAAGGGTCTCATTAAATGGAAAATGACTCTAATGACCCAGTATAAAACCTAGAAGTCCACAATGGGGATTCCGACCTATAAAATGATGACCCAAGCTTGAGACCCATGTTGTAATAAGTCATTGTAATAATAACACAAATTTCTTTTTCATTCTTTGACTCAAATATAAATATGAAGGCCGAACCTTGTTACATTCTCCAACACTCCCTCTTAACTAGGGAGGTATTCATAATTTAGACATGTATATACAAGTACAAGGAAGATCTCAAAACACAAGAACTACGAAGAACTTCGGCACACATAATGCCATAGACTAGATTCCTAACAAGGGCAATCTATCTGGGTGGGACTAAGATGGACTAAAGCTTTCAACATCTCTAGGTACCATTAGGCTTAATTTTTAACCATCAACCCAGGGAACTAGGTGCGTAATGCAAGGTCAGAGATCTATGACCAATGCCACCCTCCCTACTTTGGGATCTAGACATCAACACATATGTCGACCAAATGTCATCCCAAGCATTTTGTGTCACACAAGATGCCTCTTCAAGTCTCTTCCAAGCACCTTTCGTTACTGAAATCAATAATATCAACCAAACAAAGCATGCTTCTCAAATATTCAAACTTCTTATTAGGAAGAGACTTTGTTAACACATTAACTACTTGTTCGTCAGTTGGAACATGTTGTAGCTACATAATCCCATCTTGTACCAAACTTATAATATAATGGTACTTATTATTGATATGCTTCATCCTTGCATGGAACACAGGATCTTTAGACATCCTAATGTTGCTTTGATTATTGCAATTTATCATAGTAGGACTTAGAGGTTTCTCAAACAAATCAGACAGAAGTTTCCTTAACCATACAACCTCCTTTCCTATTTCACATGCAACCACATACTCAACTTCAACACCACTTAAAGAAATGAGATCTTGTTTTCTACTCATCCATGAAATCATCGCAGATCCCAAACTAAAATATCCACTAGTAGTGCTTCTTCCATTGGTCTTACTGCCACCCCAATCAGAATTTGTATCACTTGTCAACTTGAATTACTTTCTATCATACTTTAGGTAGTGATGAATATTACCACGCAGATATCTTAATATATGATTGGCAGCTATCCAATGATCATGATGAGGCTCCAACTGAAATTGACTAAGAATGTTCTCTAGTTTAGTGTTTACCAGATACATTAGAGAACCCACCAACTTTCAATAGGAGGTATGATTTATGAGACTTGAGTCAAATATTCTCAACTTATTGAGATTGGTGATCATGGGAGTAGTCATGGGCTTGGAATCCATCATATTGAATTTATGAAACAACTTAATTATATACTTTCCTTGCCCTAGATAAATCAACCCAGGTTTCTGCCATACTTCCAATCCTAGGTCATAATGCATTAGACCTAGATCCTTCATCTGTTGCCAACATCTTCTTGCATTCATATATCCTTCTCTCTACACTTGTAATAAATAAATCATCCACATATAGTAGAATAATGATTGGCTCATTATCCACAACCTTGATATAGAGATTTGGATCGATAGAACTTTTGACTAACCCGATTCTTAGAAGGTATTCATCCATCCTTTCATACCATGCCCTAGGAGCTTGCTTCAAACCATATAGGGCCTTCTTGAGTCTACAAACATGAGTGTCTTTGCCATTTATTTCAAAGCCTTTAGGGTGTTCAATATATACTTGTTCATCGATGGTTCCATTCAGAAATGTTGTTTTTACATCCATTTGATGGATGTTCCATCCCATTGTTGCAGCCAATGAAACCAAAGATCTTATAGTAGTATATCTTGCAGTAGGTGCAAAGGTTTCTTCATAGTCTATGCCTTCCTTTTGAGAGAAACCCCTTGCAACAAATCTAACTTTGCACTTGTCTATGCTTACATAAAAAACGTGCTTGATATTGTAGATCCATTTATAAGTGATAACTGATTTGTCACTTGGTCTAGGGATGATTTCCCACATCCCAAGGCTTCATGATGGATTTATATTCTTCCTGCATAACCTTCTTCCATACTTCTTGATGAGAAACTTCCTAAAATGTAGCTGGTTCAACTTCTATTAGTTTTTTCATGTATCAAACATATCCATAATATCTTTTTGGTCTTTTTCTTTCTCTAAAAGTTCCTTTCGTAGTTCCATGTCTTTCAACATCTTCAAGGGTATATTTTAACCAATTTGGCCTCTTCCTTGTGCCAGGTATGATCACGGTTTGAATAGGCTCACTTGTCCCTTCTTCTTCTTCTTCTTCTTCTTGATTTGTAGTAGGATTGTCATGATGCTCTTCTTCTTCGAATAGTAGTATGTTTTCGTCATCAGAATCAATAGGAATATCTTTTGATATTTTGTAGGCATGCTTTTCATCAAATATAACCTCCTTGCTTACTTCAATATGTCTTCCTTCTTTGATGTAGATTCTATATGCCTTTGAAGAAATATTGTAGCCAACAAAAAATCTTTTAATGCTTGTAGAATCTAGCTTCTTTCATTTGTCCTTTGGAACATGGATATAAGTGGGAAATCCAAATATTTGGAGATGGTCCACACATGGATTTCTTCTTGTGAATGCTTCTTCAGGTGTCATATTATCGAGGATTTTATGAGGATTTCTACTTTGTATATATACAGCAATCATTTCAACTTATCTCCATAGAAATTTAGGAATATCTTGATAAAAAATCATTGTTCATATACATTCTTCAAGTGCTCTATTTTTCCTTTCTCCAACTCCATTTTGTTCAGGATTGTAGGGAATAATGAGCTCCCTCTTAATTCCTGCTTCTTTGCAATATGAAATTATTTATTTTGAAATGTATTCTCCACCATTATCAGATCTCAAAGTCTTTATTCTTCTTTCGATTAAGATATCTACTTCAAACCTAAATTCTTTGAACTTTTCAAATACTTTGTCCTTTGTTTTGAGTAGATAAAGCCATGTATTTCTAGAGTGATCATCAATGAAGGTTACATAATAAAGATGACCTCCAAGTGATTTTTCATACATAGGCCCATACACATCTAAATGGATAAGGTATAATATTTCTTTAGGCCTTGTTTCACTGCTTGTAAATGGTTTCCTTGTATTCTTTCCTAGGGTACATCCCTTGCATATTCCTTCACGATCTTCTTTAATATTGGGAATTACATCTACCAATTTATTGAGAGATGGAATAACCTTATAATGTAAATGTCCATATATTTTATGCCGTAGTTCAATGGGATTGATTTCCATGTGAACTAGGGCTTAATGAGATGGTGTTATTACCATATATAGAATTCCTTCACGAATTCCAATAACCCTAACTTTATCAATGCTTGAATATTTACCCCAAGCCAAAACCATTCCATCTACAAAAGAAACTATATCACCTTTATCTTCTAAGAAATAAATCGAGTAAATTCTTTTTCAAATCTGGAACATAGAGTATATTGTTGAGATGCAGCTTTGCTCCATTGTCAAGCTTTAAAGAAGTTGATCCCAGGATTTTCACAACATAGGTTTTTTTGTCTCCCAATTCCACTACATGAGAATATTGTTCCTTGGATAGGGTATGAAGTTGTTTTATATCTCCTGTCATGTGTCTTGATGCTCCACAATCAATAATCCATGCATTTTCATCATTGGGTGAACCTATGAGTGCAACCAAAAGCCCTTTGCTTTTGACCTTGTTGTATAAGTTGTAGATGATTATTTTGATCCAGCTTCCTGCAATATTGAATCCCATTTTCAAGTATCTTATCATAGAGGGAGTAGTCCTTTCTTTGAATCCAATAAAGTGATCTCCAATCTTCCTTGATATTAGCTCTGATACCATGTTGAGAAATCAATGCTAGTAGAATTAGGGTTATATTTCTCTTTCTTGATAATTACTTGTGAATTATGTTGGCTTCTTTTATATATTTATTATATTATCTTTCATCAAGAAATTACCTAATTATGTGTGTATGAATATCACAAGAACAAGAGACACAAGATGTAGGCACTCTGCTAGGGTAAAACCCCTATTTAGGGGAAAATCCAGTCAAACTTCTTCCTTCAGTAGTTAAGACGAGATAATCCAAGACTCTTCAACCTAGACACAAACCTCCCCCAACCATCAAGTCAACCCTTTCTTCCAACAACTTTCAATCTATATCTTCGGCCTTGTAGCAACAACACTTCGACCCAACAAATCCAAAATTTTGACCTTCCTGTAGTAAAATCCTCGACCCAACAAATTCAAAATTTCGACCCTCCCAATAGGAGAACTTCGATCCAACAAATAACCCAGTAAATTTGCATAAAAGAGAGAGAGAGAGAGATAGCCCATAAATTTTGACTTGCACTTATTCCTTCTTCCCCTTGAACTTCGCACTTTTTTTGCACTTCCTTGATGTGTATCGAACTTGTTGAGTTGATTTCCAAATAGATCAAATTTCTCTTGTATATATAGCCTCTTTGTGGGTTGAATTGTCCTCTTGTAGGCCGACTTGGTGTGGAGGTGACAAATTACATTTTTTACTCAATAATAATTCTTTTTACATGATACAAAATCCCAAGAAGGGTCTCATTAAATGGAAAATGACTCTAATGACTCAATATAAAACCTAGAAGTTCACAATGGGGATTTTGACCTATAAAATGATGACCCAAGCATGAAACCCATGCTTTAATAAGTCATTGTAATAATATATATATATATTATATTTTATATTATAGGTATATATTTATCTATATTTTATTCTTTGACTCAATATAAATATGAAGACGACCTAGTTTCATTCTTTCACAATTGGAGTTTGTTAGTTATAATGAACAATAATACAATAAAAATTAAAACATAAAGGAAACATCCGCAATGAACTATTTTTAAATAAATAAATAAATTAAACAATTCCAAAAAAATAGATAAATATATATATATAGATATAATATATTATATTTTATTATATATATATATTATATATTTATTATATTATTATAATATATATATATATAATATTATATATTATATATATTTTTGGCATGTGGTTCACAAGCCCCTGGTCGGAGTTGTCGCTACGTCACGGAAAATATGGGCGATTGTTAGGCTAAATCGTCCCTCGGCTACTGAGCTGACCCAAGGGCTTCGGGTGGATCGCCTGTGACTTCCGATGGCGAGGACGGTTTTTGACACTGAGTAACCCTTGGGGCTAAAGTAATATTATTCTAATTATTTATTATATAGGAAATAACCATTCTCACTTTATCTATAAATAAAAACCCCTCTCAAAGCTTAAAGGAATAGCCAAAATCTCTCATCGACACTTCGATTAGAGATTTTACCCCGGTGTGGCATCATTGTTAGATGGGAAAAACATCCAATGTGAAGGAACTTTCTTATCATATTTCTCTTTACTGAAAAACTCTTTACTTTTTCTTTGAGCTTGGTCTAGAGATTGGGCCGAATTAAAGTTTTTTTTTTTTTTTCTACGTTAAGACTAACCTAAGTACCCACGGGGGATTTGAACCGGTGACCTATCGCAAGGAGTGCTTTAACAGCGCACCCATTCACCGTCAATCCAAAGCCCCGTGGGCCGGGCCGAATTAAAGTTCATCCCATTTAAATATATTAATTTTTTTAATATCCTAGGTTAGATCTATTTAAAATCTAGATCTATTAAGTACCGAGAGGGATTAAATCTTTCAAGTTGCTAACCCCTTTTTTGAGTGGAAAACTTGAGGAAAGGTTTTCATCTCCAGAGATTTGACCCCTCTCGGTCCTTGATAGATTCAGAGTTAATATGGATCTAGGATAGTTTTTATTTTAGTTTTATGTAATTTGATCGAGTCAAAATGTTTACATAACATAACATAACCCTACAACATTTCTTCCATACTGGCTGAAGAGGCCTCTCGATGCAATTACAAAAAAAATAATATATAATATTATTATTTAGTTTCCTAGGGATTTCAATTGGTGATCACTATGTTATGAAGTAATATATGAATGATTAGATTCAAGGTTCAAATTTCCCGTGATTCAAGCCAATAAATTTTTATTTTTATTTTTTTGTGATGTCCCTTTTTGAGAACAGAAGAAACGAGAAAATTAATTAATTAATTTAATGTCAATTTAAAGGTGATAGTGAGTAATTAAATTAAAATTAAGGGGTTATAAATGACTTTTGATTTAATTAAGAAATAAGTTATAAAGTCACTTTATTGATGATGATGATGATGAATATTAATGTCCATTGAGACTGATATGTTCTATCAGACCTTAAGAAAGTAAGAGATTAATTGGGACTCTTTAATATTTTATTTCTATGATAAAAAAGAACAGAGAGAAGCATTCCTAGGTCACTATAGTGTTGTCGACTTAACAATTCAAGAAGGTGTGTCGTGTGGAAAAGGTTTTGAAATGAGATTGGATATGAGTAAGGGCTGGCAATCCATGAGAAAGTTTATTTTATTTTAAACCCTCATAGTATCGCAGAGGTGACACTCTTTTGTCCCAAGGTGTTTTTAGAATTAACCAACTCTTGATTTCACTTTGAAGCTCATGAGAATTAGTTATTTTCTTCACAATGTTTATTTTATTCTTAGCATTGGTCAAGACAAAACTATAATTCTAGTTAATAGGATTGGGATTGATCACCTCCTTATAATATCTTAGCTTCCTCTTTCCCTCTAACTCCTTATCATCCCACAACTTCTTAAATTTGGAAATAAAAGTATTTTTAATATTATCTTATTTTCCAAGATGGTCTCCTCCTTTATCCCCTAATGGTTGAGCCAAGACTGGGCATCCTTATGCCAACCTACCTTGAGCTAGAGGTGGGGGTTTTGGCTAAAGTTAGAAGCAATTTTGGGGAACCTCTTGGCTTCCATGTTGTAAATCTTATTCTTATATATCAGATACCTAAACATAGTCATGCTTTCAACGGGGGAAAGGATAGCTTCAATAAAGGATAATGTAGGGAGTATTTCCTTTAATCTTGAGGTTGTAGGTTATAAATTACTTTTGGACCAACTCGATGTACCTCAACAATTCTCTAGATATACTGCAACCCCAAACCTCACATCGATATAAAATAATATGGGTGACGAGAGTCTCAAAGAGGAAATTTTTTACTCTACACCCAACGATCTATCGACTTAAAATCGTTTTCAAGCTCATAATAATATTTTCATCCTACTATTATCCATGTAACACACCCCTTTACATTCCTGACCCAAGGAGGTGGTTATTAGGTGAACCCAACTATCAAGGTGCAATTAAGAGAATGGGGTCTGGAAATTTCCTTTTTTTGTCATAATCTAGAGGTTTAATTGCTCAATCCTAAACCAGATTATCTAGATCCAAGGGCTTATTAATTGCCTATCTTTACTTGTTTGGACCTCATATACTCAACATAGGTTCAAGGGTTTACTCTTTCAAGTTAGCATCTCAATGGGTTGCATGGTTATTGGCTAGAGATCATATTTAGCCCTAAACTAATTTCAAACTCAAGGTGCCTCAATTCAAATATAAGGTTAGTTGCTAAAGCTTGATCTTTCTCTAAAATTCATACACAAGGAACTACTTTCATACTACTTTTTCCTCTATAATTTGCATTGCTCTCAATTATGTAGTGAGCTTTGGGACAACATAGAGGCTAGTCCCCGGTTGAAGATTTATGCTAAGGTACACAATTTCATATTTGCTTGACCTATATTACCTAATGTTAGTGTGCTAAGCGTACTTCTCACTACTCTACAATGATAATGATTGTATTTCCATGCAACTTTGTAAGTCCTAATCTACCACATCATAAACTAATATTGAGACCCAATTCTAGAATTTGGAGTCCTCTTTAAGAGAGAAAATGGAAACACAAAATCTTTTATGGGCATCAAATGTGGAAACAATTTGCACATGCTTTCTTGAGGTTTGTGGTTTCCTTGACATTTACCTTCTAATACATGTATTAGATCCTACAAAATACTTTGAATTCCTGTTATGAAACTAGCTCACAAAAAGATAGAAAAAATATATCAACGCCATAGAATTCAGCCTCTTCGAGGGGGCAACCTCTTTTACATTACATAAATGAACAATTCTTGGATGATTCAAATGACAAAACCTCCTTTCTATATATAGCAGTCTAAGGAGTCACAATATAACCAATCCGACCTAACAATAATAATATAAAGGCACAAAAATAACTATAGAGGGATTCTATGGGGCACAATAATAACAATATGGGGAAAATAGGGGCACAACAATATTAATAAGGGATACAAATACAACATTAATGGGGGCATCATTAGTATTATAGGGACCTAACATTCCCCTCTCCTTCAAAAAAATGTTTTCCTCAACGCTTGAGTAGTTCTGGATGCTTCTATATAAAATTCTCATCCTCCCATGTGGAATCGTTAGGGGATAAGTTCTTCCACTTGATGAGATACTTTGAAATGGATCTATTTCGTAGCTGTTGAATTCTTGTTTCTATGACTGCTTCCGGTTCTAGTATAATTTTTCATTCCTGGTCAATTTTTGGCAATATTGTTTGAACTGGGAGCTTTTCGCCTATAACCTTCTTTAAGCATGAAACATGGAAAACTAGGTGCACTCGAGAAGCTGCCAGAAGCTCCAATTTGTATGCCATAGTACCAATCTTTTGCAACACCTTGTACGGACCATAATACTTTGGTGATAATTTATTATCCTTCTTAGCTTGCTTGAGG
>APFE031478088.1:15204-25524 GCA_000404065.3 Pinus taeda | reverse complement strand
TTTGATCTAAATGGTGTACCATCATTACAAAAGGTATGTATTGCATCTTCATATTTAGAACTGGATCAATTTTTATGGTATAAAGGGCTTTGTTCTAGTAAAAGACTTGTTACGTGGTCAATTTTCACGAAGGAAATGATAGCACATTATGAGGATACAAAGAGCAACACCTTCTTTAGAGAAACACCACAACAATTGGAAAGAGAAAAAGGGCTTTGTGACATAATGGAGAGAAAAATTATGGAAACCAGGAAGCATACTCCTCACAACTATAAAGATGGAAGTGTTGTTTCTCCTAGCCTTCCACAACCTACAAGGGTTACACCACAACAATTGGAAGAAAAAAGAGAAAAAGGGCTTTGTTACAATTGTGATAGCAAATGCACTAAAGGTCATAAGTGTGCTGAGAAGAAATGATTTTACATAGAATATGAAGAGGAGGAAGAAAATGATCAAGAAACATCAAAGGAAGAGGATATACACCAGGACCCCACCACAAAGAAAGAAGAAATGAATTAGACCATATATTGTAAAGCATTGGCAATAATTACCACTCCCCAAACTCTCAAGATAGAAGGACATATCAAGAAGAAAAAGGTGCAATAAGTGAAATATCACATCGAGAAACTAGAAATAAATCCAACCATATCTTGTAATTCATTGGTCGAAATTACCACTCCTCAAACTATCAAGATAGGAGGACATATCAAGAAGAAAAATGTTCAAGTGAAAGATCACATCAAGCATCAAGAAATGAATCTTACCATATCTTGTAAAGGATTGGAAGAAATTACCACTCCTCAAACTCTAGAGATAGAAGGACATATGAAGAAGAAAAATGTTCAAGCAGTGAAATATCACATCGAGCATCAACAATAAGTTCTCCAAATTTTAAAGGATAACACCACTTCGGTGCAAAATCAAACGGAACAACAGGTAGATTAACATCGTAGTGAAAAATGTTTTCATGTAGGTGATTGGGTATTTTTAATGCTACATCTCAACCAAACTATTTATGAGAAGGAAACGCTAGCAACACTACATGCACTTAAAAAATGGCGACCTTATCGAATGGGAAGACTCTTCAAGGTAAAAATGGATCATGATAGTCTTAAATACTTTTTAGAACAACTATTATCTTTAGAAGAATAGAAAAAATGTGTCACAAACATGTTGGGTTGTGACTTTGACATCATCTATAGAAAATGGAAGAAAAATTTTGTTGCAGATGTACTCTCAAGAAAGGATGAGGATGTGGAAGGATTGTTTTGTGCTATTTCTATTATCCAACTAGATTGGATAAATGAAGAAAGGGATGAATGGAAGAAGGACGAAGAAGTATGGCCACTTATTCAAAAATTGAAAAAGATCCCAATTCAAACAATATTGCCAGAAATTGAAGAGGAAGGAAAAAACATATTGGAACCTGGAGAAGTCACAGAAACAAGAACTCGACAGCTACGAAATCGATCAATTTTAGAGTATCTCATCAAGTGGAAGAACTTACCCGCTGAGGATTCCACATGGGAGGACAAGAATTTTATATAGAAGCATCAAGAACTACTCAAGCGTTGAGAAAACTTTTTGAAGGGGAGGGGCATGTTAGGCCCCTATACTAGTAGTGTAACCCCTTATTGTTATTAGTACAACCCACTTATTATATTGATGTACGCATGTAGTGCCATATTGTTACTAATTGCGCCCATAGACCATATTGTTATTAATTTGTAACCTTACATTATTATTGGTTATGTGATCTGATTAAATGTTAATGACGCTTTAGACTCCTATATATGAAAGGAGGTCTTTTCATTTTGTATCATGCAAGAATTGTTCAATTTATGTAATGTAAAAGGAGGTTTCCCCCTCGAAGAGGCTAAATTCTAAGGCGTTGATCTATCTTTTCTATCTTTTTCTTGAGCTGGTTTCATAACATAAAATTATGAGTTACACGGTAGAAACGTGACAAAAATATGGTAAGACCAACATTCCCAGCATACCTTACCAGCATGTACAGTGATGCCTAGCTAACATAAAAAATGAAATGTGTTCGAATTAGGGAGGAAGGGTTTTTGGAAAAGAAACTAATGCAAGATCCACTACTGGATCAAAGGCTTTCATTGTAATTGTCCAAATGATTACCACCATCATAGCCCATGTCAACATTATTTGAAGGGTGAAGTGTGGAAATAGAATGATTGCCAGGTATACAACAAGACTGAAACCATTAACCATTTGCCTCACATTGATATATGAACCAAAGGTGTAATGTCTATGAGTTTAACTTCATCCATTAAAATCAACATAAGGATGATATACGTGCCGAAGTTTGAGACATGGAGTTTAGGTGATATAATGTGTGCTTAACTAGTCTATGTAATTATTACGATGTCAATGTCAACCATTACCTTAGACGAGTTCAATTATCCCACATTTACACAATCAATAAATGTTACATGTAATAAAAGCCCAAGAGGGATGAATAGAATGCAAGTTCGAAGGGATATTAGAACTAGAGCCAAATTATTGTATGATGTGCACTTGAGGCAAAAGTATACGGTTAATTAAATTGGGTGACATGGGTTATAAATCCCATTAAGGGATATTTTGATAACAATAAATTTATATACATATGAACTAATAAGACATTAAATAAGGAGACATTATTATTACAAAGGGAAAAACAAATTTACACCAAAGAAAAATGTGTGCAGAAGAGGAAGTGCCAAACCTCTATATGTTACTATTGAGAATATATATATCACTATTGAGAATACATGGAAAAACAAATTTACACCAAAGAAATGAATTTTTTTTGTACAAGATGAAGTGGAAAACCTCTATATATCTTTTTTTTATGAAGTAAGAGTCGTTTCTTCTATTCACTTGTAGCTGAAAAATAGTTTATATAGAATACAAGCAACCCAAAGGTGAACTTTGGGTACTGAGCCAACTGCTCGAAATTCGATTCAAGGGCCCACAGAACAAAAAAAACCAGTTAAACCATTCAATCCATCTTCTGAGAACTGACAGACGGGGATCTTTAACAGAAAAAAGCAAGTAAGCACAAAAATATTTTAAGCGGAGCCTATGATGAAATAGAGACCGTAATGAAAAGAATTCGGGTCCACTATGGGGATATCCTTCGAGCAAATTGACCGCCCAAAACCCACCGATCCCAACCTTGAGGAGAAACAAGTGCGAAATATAAATCAAGCCCTCCAACTTGCACAATGAACCTTAGTTGTTTATTTGCTTCTACTAGATCCAGCGGCCATAAAGAATGTCAGGCAGGAAAGAAGTATGAGAAATACCCACCCAATGAGGGCAGGATTCTCTCTCCTCCTCGAGCCACGTGTTGAACGGTTAATGGAATTGGGCACGATCCTAATAAACCACTGAGGGTAATGAGGGTGCCCAAAAACAACTTTAACTATAGCAAACCTCTTTTTGCCACAATCTTTCTTCACGTACTTCCATTTGCTTTTCCTTTTGGGTCTTCTGCTTGACGAACCCTTATCATCCATCAACTTAATTATCAATTGGCTACTTCTCCTTCCTACACTGATAATGCTCCCTGTCTGCGCTTACGAGAGTGCAGCAATCCTCACGCAGTTTCCCTATGAGAACCGACTCCCACAAACTTTTATAGTCTCTTATACAGAGAACCACTTCATTTGCCCGCCGATCCGCTAATCTGTTTATATTTCTATGAACATGAACAAGTCTAAAAGTTCTGAGGATTCTTAGGTGAGATTGGATGTGATGATAGACCTGTAGAAGTATCCAGTGGTTTGAAACATTATCTAGTGTTGTGCCAGTGCCTATCTTCTTGACCAAGTTAATTGTTAATTCAGAGTCTGCCTCTATGATTGTGTTCTGTAAATTGGAATCAATCAGAATTTATAAGCATTGCTCAATGGTCGTGAGTTCCGCCATATTGTTTGTGGAATTCCCCAAATGATTATGAAAGATGATTTTTATGTTACCGTTTTCATCTCTTATGACTCCTCCGTAACCAACATACCCAGGGTTCCCTTTTGAGGCTCCATCTATATTGAATTTAAAAAATCCATAGGGAGGGGGTTGCCACAAAGCTTTTCCTTCTGTAGTGAGTCTTGCATTCTTGTTCATGCCCTCAGGGTCCAGGGGCTGGAGCCCACACAATCCCAAAATGTGAGCATCCTCTTGACAAGGGGGTTTCTCGGGTGGATGTTTTAGAATGGTATTAACAGTTTATTCAAGCTGATTTAAGATCTGCATAATGATGCTTTGGGTTGTTCCAAATTTATCATTGAAAATCCTGATGTTACATTCTTTCGAAACATCTCAGATAAAAAAACCCGGAATCAAATTCCAGGCTATGTTGACTGTCTCATAATCTAAGAAGTCTTTCCTCCAATTCTTTAAAGTTTCAGTCATGTCATTTTTGTTCCTATCAATTTTTCTGAATATTGAGGCCACCCAATTCCATAAGGTGGAGGTGAATGAGAAAAGCTTGAGAAGGTGATCCATAGTTTCTTCCTGCACACCACATAGCTGACATCTTGATGGAATGGTAAAACCTTTCTTTTTGAGATTTTCCCAAGTCAGTATCTTCTTCTGTTGAACCAGCCACATGAACATTTTGATCTTCATCCAGTGTGGGTTCTACCCTAGGCCCTTCCATATCTTATCAAGGCTTGGATCTTTAAATCCTGTGGCAATTCTTTTGGCTTCTTTGAGGTTGAATTTTCCCTCACTATTTCTCCCCCATCTTAGTTGGTCATTCGAGGTCAAAACAATTTTTTTTCTCTTTTCCAGGATCGCTTCAAGAACTTTAGCTTGGGCCTTAAAAGGGGTCTCTTCATTGTACACTAGTACCTTCCATATTCTCCATTTACCATTGTCCCTTGTCAGATCCAAAAAGTCACTTACCCTTGTCAGATCTTTATTGATGGTATCCTCTTTGATGATGTCTAGTTCTTCTCTGTAAAGGTTAGGTTCCTGCTGCCAGTTATCCTCCCAAAAGCAAGCTAGATTCACAATTCTGATCTCCCAAAAACTATGATTCTAAACTAAGGCTCTATTTTTCAATCATTATTCCAGATGTTGGAGCCCCTGATGTGTCATGTCATTCGAATGTGGTCCCTTTAATGCTAGTCCTTTGCATATTTCTATTTCCAGAGCTTAGCCCATGTGCTTCTCATTTCCTTTAGCCATCTCCACCAAAGTTTTGCCCCAAAAAATTTGCTTAGAGTATCCGGGTCATGGAGACCCAAACCACCATAGGTTTTGGGTTTGCATAGCTTGTCACAAGATACCAGAGCCCATTTATTTTTCTCTTCCCCTTTACCCTAAAGAAAATCTCCTTGGATGTTCTTGATTTGATGAGTAACTTCTTTTGGGACCGGGAGAGCTGAGAAGATGAAAATTGGAATGGTTTCCAAGACAACCTTTGTAAGAACTAACCTTCCTGCTAAGTTCAAAGATCTGCTTGTCCATTTACTGACTTTGTCCTTCAATTTATTAGTCATTGGCTCCAAAACTTCCTTACTCAAAGGTTTTCCAGTGAGACGTATTCCTAGATATCTAGAGGGAAGATGATCTCTTTGAAAGCCTAGAATTCTCGAGAGATTCCTCTGAATAGAGATGTCAGTATTCAAAAAGAAAACTTCAAATTTTGTGAGGCTTACCTTTGTGCCAACAGCCATGGAAAAATCTTGCAAGATTTGTTTGAAATCTTTGGCTTCTTTCATTGTGGGAGTGCCCTACAGCATGGTTTCATCTACAAATTGTTGATGAGTCAAAGTGTTCCCATTCTGAGTTAGTTTGAGTCCTCAATTCTTCCTTCCACTTTGGCTAGATTGATCACCTTTCCTAATCCTTCCATCAGGATAATGACGGGGAAAGGGTAAAGTGGATCTCCTTGCCTGAGACCTCTTGAAGGCCAAAGGGTCCTGCATGGAGAGACATTAAGAAGGATTGAACAATTAGCTATGGTAACCAGGACCATGACCCATCTTATCCAATTTGGATAAAGCCATACGCTTCTAGAACCTCTCTGATGTAAGACCAGCTAAGCTTATCATAAGCTTTCACTATATTAAGTTGTACGATTATGCCCACTTGCCTCATGAGATTGAATGATATTATTGAGAATTTGTCTACCTTCCACATATCCAGTATGTTCCTCCAACACGAGCGTTGGAAGAAGGGGTTTAAGTCTGTTAGCAATAATTTTAGAAATGATCTTATACACCACATTTCATAGAGCTATGGGTCTAAATATGTCTGGTGTCATGGCATTTTCCTACTTAGGGATTAAGGCTATGAAGGATGCATTAAGCGCTCTTAGAACTATTCTTGAGTTTCTTGAATCCTCCACCACATCCAGAATATTGTGTTTGATTATTTCCCAGCATGTTTTGAAGAAGTCTACATTAAAACCATTTGGGTCTGGGGCTTTCCCATTGTGCATCTCTTTGGTTACATCAGTAACCTCCTCTTCAGTCACTGACCTATTAAGATTATGATTATCTTCCCTGGTTACTAGTTTTGGAACATGTTGAGTGAAGCTCTTAATAAATTGAGATCTGCCTATGATTGTCTCCTCTGCTATGCATTGAAAATGTTGTACCAGTATAGACTCCATCTCTTTGTGAGTATTTAGTTCTTCCCCTTGAGGATCTATCAGTTTTGTGATCTGATTATGAGCCCCGTGTTCCGTGGTATACTTGTGAAAGAACCTTGTGTTTCTTTCCCCTTATTTAATCCATTGCACTCTTGATTTCTGTCTCCAGAAGATTTCCTCATGTTGACATCTGTCATCCCATTCTTGTTGAATAGAATCAGCTTGCTTTTTCCTTTCCTCTGTGAAGCCTTCTGAGATGAGACTTTGGTTAGTTTCCTGTAATTTCTTTTCCACTTCTCTTTTGGCTTTAAAAATGTTTACAAACTCATTTTTGTTCCATTCTCTAAAACTTAGCTTGATGTGTTTGAGTCTCTGTTGCAGGAAGAACAATTTTGTGCATTGTATGGGCATGTCTTCCACCCACCATTTCCCAATGTTAGTGATGAAGTCAGGGTGAGTAAGCCAGATATTTTCAAACCTGAAAGGTCTATTCCATGGAGTGTCAATACATAAAGCTTCTATTTGAATATGCCATTGGTCCGAGCCTCCAAAAGGGAGGATGAAATCAGTTAGGATACTACCATTGAGAAGGAGGTCCTCCGAGATTATGAACCTATCTAGTTTCGAGCCAACATGAGAAGCTCCTCCTCTCTTATTGTTCCATGTAAAGGTGCCATTTATTGTATCCATGTCTACTAGCCTCATCTTGATTAGGAAGTTTTGGAAGGAAATGGAGTCTCTCCTGAGTGTTCTGGTCCCTCCTTTTTTCTGTGAGTCATCTAATCATATTGAAGAACCCTCCTAGAATCCAGGACATTACTGGGTGTCTTTCTCTTAGCTCCTCTAGTGAGGTGAGGAGCTTGAGTTTGTCTTCAAGTTTTTGAGGACAAAGATGTTTGTGATCATGTAACATTCCTGTCCCCCAAAGGTTATATAACCATTGGAAGATGGTTTCTAGATGCCTCAGCATCCGAGATACCAAATTTCCGAGGATTCCAGAGAGTGAGAGTTCCTCCCACTGTATTATTTTCTTTGACTTCCAGGTACTCATATTTAATGAGCCATTTGTTATGAATTTCTCTGATTTTGTATATTGAGCATTTTGTTTCCTGTATGAACACCATATATGGTTTTCCTTCTTTTATTCTAGTACTGAGATTTCTTTGTTTCCTTTTACTCCCTAGTCCTTTGATGTTCTAGGTTCTGAGCTTCATAATGATGGGTTTGTAAAAGAGTAACTGGTAAGATATTTCATCTTTGCTGAATTAATCATGAGTTTCCCACACTCTGTCAACAAATCATTCTGTCTCTTCCTTCCTGTTTTCTTGCTTGGGTTCTTGGTGGAGTGTCCTAATGCTACTTCCATAGATTTAACCCCCCTGTTCTCCTGGCTGTCATGATTCCTTTTGACTCTAGCAGCCTTAGTTTGAGATCTATGTAAAAATAGTTGTTGTACTCTATCAAACTCCTCTTGTGGTAGAGAGTCAATCCCCTTTTTGGTTCCTTGCTCTAGAAACTTTTCTAGATCAATATTCTCCCTTTTGAAAATCTCCTGAAGGTCATGGCCCTCTATGCCTCATTCACTTAGGGTCATCTCATGGTCCCTGCCAAGTTCCATAATGCTTGGTATCTCCTCCTTGTGTTCATTGTTTTCATGTATGCTTTCCATGCTATCCTCTTATTTATTCTTTGCATGATTGTCCTCTAGTTCCATGTCCCTTTCGTTCCCCCCCATTCTTCTAAAATCTCGAAACTATTATGACTTGGTAGATTGTTCTTGCTAGGTTTATTTTGGTGCATTTTACCCCCTCATTTCCTTCTGCCTCGCACTTTAGTGAAACCTTCAAGGTATTTTCCTGTGTTGACTTTCAGATTGTCCTCCCTTTTGTTGAGTGGGCACTCTTTGAAGAGGTGCCCATGTTCATGACATTTATGGCATCGGAATGGGACATGTTCATAATCTACCACTTGTACCCATTCCTCATCATAAACCTCTAGGATGACTTCATCATGGAGTTCTCTTCATAGGTCCATCTCTACACATATGTCGGCGAAGGAGGTATATTTACCTCATAGAGTCACCTCTAATATCTTTATAAAATTCCCTAATTTATTTCCATTAGCTTTTAAGGATTTAGGAAGCCAATAATCTAGAGGTAAGGAGTATAGTCTAATCCATACCAGGACTGAAGTGAACGTTTCTCGCTCCGGGACAAAGCTCATCACCCATGGTCGCATGTAATGGCCAGCTACAACATAGAAGTAAGGTCCTCCTTTGAAAACTCTGTCTTTGTCCTCTAGGTTATTGAAAACCACGATGAAAAAACCCTTCGACCGAAGATGTAGGTTTATTTCTCCCTTTGGTTTCCAGTTATTTCTTATTCAAGTGTATAGAGCCTTCTTCATAGGCCATATGCACATAAACTTACATATGATCGTGTAAGTCGCCATGTGATATCTATGCGCCTCTACTATGGGGTCATTTAGGAGCACCCGTGGTTTAATCTTTGTCTTGGGTTTATAGGGTCCCTTCGTAGATGTTTTCTTAGTTCTCTTATTGCTATTTCCTGATATTGTTCCTCTCCTGACTTCCTCATGCATCCCTTCCTGTTCGTGTGATTTTCTTCTTTCCGACTCTTGAGTGCTAGTTTTCTTTGTTACTGTCATTGGTATCCGGAAATTGTTCAATCTCGCCTCCTTGCTTCTGTCTAGTACCATGTTACTGTAGGAGGGAGTGGAGCTCCCTCCTCTGTGCCCCTCCATTGTTACCAACTCACACCTATCGCTCCTTGCTCAAAACCCTAGCCTTCATCCAGCCTTCGTCAACTCAAAATTTGCTTCTTCGAAAACCTCTATACATCACTATTGAGCATACATGTAATATTAGGATAAAACAATACAAATGAACAATGTTATGAATATATATCACTATTGAGAAAACATGAAAAAACAAATTTACACCAAAGAAATGTTTGTAGAGGATGAAGTGGAAAACCTCTATATATCACTATTGAGAATACATGTAATATTAGGATAAAACAATACAAATGAACAATGTTAAGAATACATGTAATATTAGGATAAAACAATACAAGTGAATAATGTTGCTAGTTAACCAAATATAGATTGGAAAAAAAATTGGTATAAAATTAGGTATGTTACATGATTCTTTATTTAGTATCAAAACTATTGCCAAAGAGTTGAGAAAGTTGTGGGTTTAAAAGCTAGATAAATGTTTTACATAGCTTGGAAAAAATACTTATAAAATTAGGTATATTACATGATTCTTTATTTAGTATCAAAGCTATTGCCAAAGAGTTGAGAAAGTTTTGAGTTTGAAAGCTAGATAAATGTTTTACATAGCTTGGAAAAAAAAATCGATATAAAATTAGGTATGTTATATGATTCTATATTTAGTATCAAAACTATTGCCAAAGTGTTGAGAAAGTTGTGGGTTTGAAAGGTAGATAAATGTTTTAATTTGTATATGTATTGTGTTGGATACCTATACCAATAGGTTTCATTTTTCATGATTAGATGTCAGAGGTCCAAATATGCTCTGCTTTGGCAAATGCAAAGATCTCATATTTTCCTAAGAAGGCAGTGTCTATATCAGTTTTCATAAGAATTGAATTTTGGATGGATGGTCCAACAGTCTAATCTGGATCATGCCATGTTTTCAATTTCTATGTTGTAGTATAGAGAAT